>JACXGJ010003698.1:0-51533 GCA_016801105.1 Esox niger | reverse complement strand
TTTTGTCTCCAATATATGCAATGAGCAAAGAGATCAATAATGTGATTTGTAAAGACACCATTGGATATGGACTATTTCTAAGAATTAGGTCAATCAGTGAGGAATTTGCTATTTTTTTACACTAATCCTTGTAGATTTAGAGCTTAGTTGACTCAGATTAAAGTCCAGACTAATTTCCTTCAAATGATCAGAGGCCAATCCAGGTTAAAATCATCTTAAATAACATTTTCAAATGACTGAAACGTTTCTTTTTACAAACGTTGGTACAGCCACAGTGCAATGAAACATTCAACATTCTGCTTTTGACACTATTGATCACTCCCTTCTCTTAGAGAGACTGGAAACCCATATTGGGCTACGTGGAAATGTTCTAGCCTGGTTTAAATCTTATTTATCTGAAAGATATCAGTTCGTATGTGTGGATGGTATATCCTCCGACAAAACAAAAGTGTGTTTTGGTGTTCCTCAAGGCTCAGTCCTGGGCCCTTTATTGTTCTCACTATATATGCTGCCTCTTGGAGATGTAATCCAAAATCACAATATCAATTTTCACTGCTATGCTGATGACAGAGTTATATATTTCGATGAAGTATGGAGAAACACCAAAATTAGCTACTTTAGAAGCATGTATTTCAGATATTAGGAAGTGGATGACAGAGAACTTCCTGCTTTTAAACTCAAGAAAAACGGAAATGCTCGTTTTAGGACCTAAGAAACAAAGACTTTTATTCACAGATCTCACTGTGAACCTCGATGGCTGCATGGTTATATCCCAAAAAACTGTAAGAAATCTCAGCGTAACCCTCAACCCTGAACTCTCCTTTGATGAACATATAAAATATATCTCAAGAGTTGCTTATTTTCATCTTGGAAACATTACAATAATCAGAAACCTTCTAACAAAAACGGATGCAGAAAAACTAATCTGTGCTTTTGTTACATCAAGATTAGATTAGTGCAATGCTCATTTTTCTGGTTACCCTGATAAATCAATAAATAAACTTCAATTAGTGCTGCACACTGCTGCTAGAATCCTAGAACAAAACTAGAACAAAATAATTTGAACACATTACCCCAGTACTAGCCTCTTTACATTGGCTGCCTGTCAGGGTTTCTGCTGATTTAAAAGTTTTATTGTTAACCTATAAATCAAATCATGGACTTGCTCCTACTTAACTCACTGAAATGATCCAGCCATACATACCTGCACGTAACCTTAGATCACAAGATGCAGGCCTTTTAACTGTACCTAAAATTTCTAAACAAACAGTTGGAGGCAGGGCTTTCTCTCATAGAGCTCCAATACTTTGGAATTATTTGCCAATCAAAATTAGAAATGCAGACTAACTTTCAAGCGTCTACTAAAGACTCATTGCTTCAGCCTGGTCTATGATCAAGTGTAGTCTGGCCCAGGGGTGTGAAGGTGACCAGAAAGGCCTGATACTGCCCACCCTTGCTGTCTTGCCAGGTGGGCTCTCATCGCCACTGGGATGCCCTGCCTCCAATGCCATCCGGGGGCAGAGTCACTGGCTTGTTGTTGTCTCTCTGTTGCGCACTTGTGCAATTGGGCTGTACTCTGCTGGCAATACTCGTCCCTCATTCAGGATGATTACGGTTGGTGGGTGTCACTTTGTTTGAGGCTTGGCAATGTGGGTGGATTGATTTCCTGCCTGTTGGGCCCTTTCCGGGGCCTCCTCTGGTTAGGGCCACAGTGTCACTGGACCCCCCCGTCTCAGCCCCAACGTCTTATGCTGCTATATTATTGTGCTGGGGGAGTAGGGTCAGTTCTCCTTCTCCACTATAAATCCCTGTAAATCTAAGGAATGCATATTCAAAATGTTCCCTGTTTTCTTTTTTAAATAGACTCTGGGCTTAGCCCACTAGCACTGAAAAATGTGGACTCTTAATATGTTCACCCGGCACAGCCAGAAGAGGACCGGTCACACCTCGGAGCCTGGTTCCTCTCTAGGTTTCTTCCTAAATTCGTTCCTCTTAGGGAGTTTTTCCTAGCCACGGAAGTTCATCACTATTGTTGTCTGCTCCCTGGGGTTTAAGGCTGGGTATTTTGTGAAAGCACTTTGTGACAACTGCTGATTTAAAAAGGGCTTTTAAAATAAATTTGATTTGATTTGGTGAATTGGGACACTTAAGGAACAATAAACTAAAGGAGTTGATTTCATGTGTAAACTCCCTGCTTCCTCTTTCAGATGTCATGAAGACCATCAGTTGCTGATAAGACTGGTGTTGTGTATGCAGCGATTGCTAGTTTACCAGAATACGCTACTGTAAGAATATAACCCAGAACCAGAGGGTGGAGTTGTTCTCTACGCAGAGCGTAGTTTAAATTTAAATATAGCAGGCAACCCTGTAAATTACATTTCCAAAGTCTAGTATTGATAGATTTTCAAAGTATGTTTTGCTGCATGGGTGAAGAAAGAGTTGTTAATTGATTTCCAGGCAAAAAAATAAGGGTATCATAAAATAACCCTGTCACTTTCATTCTAAAACACTACCCCCATTTCCAAGGTGGGTATAGCCAATTGAAATTACTTTTGTGTGCAGGGAGGTTTATGGGTAGTGTGAAGGATCAGTAACCTGCCAGAAGGTGAGGGCTCTACAGCAGCCTCCCCAGCGGTTAGGTGCAGGGCTGTAGCTGACACAGGGAAAGGTGGATATGATTCAAGGGGCCCATGGCTGTTGGGGGCCTATTACTGTGTGGGTTCTCACATGTCAGTAGTGATTATTTGTCACTCAAAATTAATAATTTGAACCAAAATAATGCAGTTGCTGATAAATATTGAATTAACTTTCTCTAAATGTAATTGTTAAATACCTCTCTGTGCCTCCTCCACCCAGCTCTATTAAATGGTCTGCTCCAACTTTTGGTTCCCACCTGGAAAAACATACTGTACAGTGTGAACGGGTGAGACTCATTTTGACTGGAAGGCAGGATGGGTGTATTGATAAAATGGATAAAATGTTGGTAAACTACGGTTAACAAGTTTTTTCCCCACTAAATCCAAGGATTTTAGAGATGGGCAGCAACAGTACAGTAACTATCATTATGTAGTGGCAGGCACACCCGTTAGCAAGCACTAGCTTACTAATGTTAGCTGTAAGTCATAGCTAGTAACATAACATCACAAACCAAGAACAAACCATATGTTGATACCTCCATTAAAACTAAGTTCCATTAAGATCAGTTTGGAGAGTTAATACACCAGTTACACATCATTTTGAAGCTTATAGCCACCTCTTGTCACGCCCTCCACATCCGCCTCCTCTTAGTCCAGGCCAGGCTCTTCCTCTCCCCAGTCTGTCCATGTATGTTTAGGCACCGGATCCGGACTCCTGTAATCCAGCCCTGCTTTTCTCCACTACCACTCAAGTCTGCTGTAATTCATTCCCTCATCAGCCTGCCTACAAGTACCCTGGTTTCCGTCCGCCTGGTGCTAGATCGTTGTTATACACTACTTGGTAGTAACTTTCAAGGCCTCTACAAACCTGACGTGAGTAGTCCTATTTCAATTGTCCCTGCTAACCTTGTTTTTTCCCCTCTGGTCCAAGACCCACCTTACCCGGTCCTCCAACACCTGTTCCTGCCTGCCAACCCACCTGCTCTGCCTGCCCGCTGCCCTGCCTGCCCACCTGCTCTGCCTACCCGCTGCCCTGTCTGCCTCGCCCTGCCTGCCTGCCCAGCCCTCCCCGCTCTGGCCCTACCTCAGTCCTTCCACTCGTGTCACCATTAAATACCTTTTGAGAATACCCGATCGTGTGTGGTGTCAGGCGCTTGGGCCCACTTGTGTCTCCCACCCTAACACCTCTGAAAAATATGTTTTGGAGTGAATGTGATTAATAAAGTCATAGCAAGTCAAGTCACATGATCGCTAGTTAGCAGGTTTTAAATGATGTCCCAATCTCTGCCTTATTCAGCCCAGATTCTTCCGGGATCAGTGATGCCACTGAAGCTCGACTTTCTGAATCTAATGATATTGGTGGTGAGCCTTTAGTTACCCAAATAATGTGTAGTAAGCCTGCTAAATGCAATCTTCCAGATGCAGTTTGAGAGTATTTTTGGGGAGGTTTGTACTATGCTGCACTCTAACTGCTACAGTTTCTGGTGAAGAACATGCATTTTTGTGAAAAATCTTTGCTAAGAAATGGGCCAAGACAAATTAAACAGTCTTGCCCGTCTTTCTATAGAGAGACATTTAGTAAAAAAAGACACATTGTAATGAGTTTTCCACCTAGTGATAACTTGAGGCCACTAAGGGTTGCCTAACGGGTCAGTGTTATGACGCGTGCTTGAATAATCCAATGTCCAAACGCTGAATTTCTTTGTTGCTGGGTCCATTTATTTACATGATTGTCCGTTGCATGCATTCAGGTGATATAATATATATTTTCCTAACAAACACTATCCTAATTGCTTTCTTTCTGGTAGCCTTATCGTACATACTCCTGACCTGAACAGGGTCGAAACTGTTTAGCTTACCCCCATTGAGCCAAACCCCTAATTTCCTGTTACTATTAGCTCACTTATATATAAATGTGACATTGCTCACTACACCTAGTGTATACATATGTTCAAACCAAAAATATAAAATCATATATAAAATGGCTCTAACACACATTATGTCCACAATATGTAGTTATTTGGAACAATGATTTATGGAATTGTATAAAATGATAATTGGTTTTTTAAAGTTACATTATGTGTGTTTTATTTATTTGCAACCAACAGACATTTCCACTGAACAAAAATGCAAAATGCAACAATTTTAACGACCTTTCCTATGTTATCATTCAGATAAGGACCTTTGCGTTATGAAAAACTTGCATTCTGGTAGGTAACGTTGTCCTGGTATACGCCCCACACTATGCATTCTGGTAGGTAGCGTTGTCCTGGTATACGCCCCACACTAAGCATTCTGGTAGGTAGCGTTGTCCTGGTATACGCCCCACACTATGCATTCTGGTAGGTAGCGTTGTCCTGGTATACGCCCCGCCCAGGTTCATCCATCAGACTGCCAGATGCCAAGCATGATTCATCACTCCAGAGAACACGTTTTCACTGCCCCAGAGTCCAGTAGCGACATGCTTTACTCCATTCCAACTGATGCTTGACATTGCGCTTGTTGATGTGATGCTTGCATACTGCTGGTTGACTATGGAAGCCTGTTTTATGAAGTTCCAGATGCACAGTTCTTGTGCTAATGTTTTGTCCAGAGGTAGTTTGGAACTCTGGTGAGTGATGGAACAGATGATATGTGCTTCAGCACTCTGTGAGTCTTCCTTTTCGAGCCTGGGCTGTCACTGAGCTCTAATGATGGGCTGCTCGACACTCATGCTTGATGATGTTCCGATTGACACTCACTGCATTGGAAACATTTTCCAAGTCATGTTCCGAAACACTTTTGGTCACATGACACCAGGTGTCGAAAGATCATGTGTTTTGAATGAAACGTTTATTGTTACATCACAAACAACTGACTGTCTCAGGTTTTGAAAACAAGATATAATATTTACAACTTTGAATAAATGGTTTCACTTTGGTTACTACCAAAGACTACTTGGTAGTAACCATAGATACGTTCTATGATCTATGGTAGTAACACTTTTAGTGCACATCATGACCACTACTGGACACGTTATTAAGAATTTTGGTACCAACAGAGCAAGTGAATGTTTGGTACTATCACAGTAGTGTTGCTGACTTCTGTTCAGAGTCCAAATCCTATTTTTTTCCAATTGAAACACCAATAGTTATTATTTTAAAATCATTCATTATCATTTAAATCATTCTAATGGATGCAATGTTTTACAAAAAAGCATATTTGAATGTAGTGATGGGCTGTAAATAAAAATGTTGTCAATTTGTTTTGCTCACCTGTTTGTGGCCTTTCGGTTACAATCCATTGCTGTGCCGACGTGATCTCCTGAGAGCCGAACCACAAGGGTGCCCCAATGTTTAGAAAACGTGCTACTTTCTTGCGTTACCCTTAATTTACCAGTTGATTGAACGTGTTGAACATATTCTAATTTACAGTAATGAATTGGAGAGTAAATTAGGGTTACTTGCCTTGTTTCAGGACTGAATTTCTCACCTTGTCAGCTTAGAGAATGGATCTAGAACGTTTTGGTTCACTGATTAGTTGCTCTAACCAGTAGACTATTTGCCTGCCCTCATGTCATCCATCCCTCCATCATATAAAACCTTTTGTAGCCTCTGCAATTCAGTGTCTCAAACATTTGTGCCAGGGACCAGCAGAAGATGGCCTTATTCCTCTGGGGACAGCTTGCGTGAGAATCTATTTTAATTTTAGGAGTCATTGGGGCTATTGGATACAATTAGGGGATTTTTTGTCTACTCTTATAATAGTTAATTAACCAATTCAATTTTTTTACAACCCTTTTTACATCAGTAATTTTAACAAAGTGCTTATGCCAAACACAATACCTCAAACAGTAAGCAACAAAATGATATTGATGCACTGAAAAATTCCCTAGTTTGGATAGAACCTATGATATACAATAAATACTCATTAATAACACTTTTTTATGTAGTTAACCCAAATTGAAAATCTGATTTGGGTCTACAGGTTTTGAAGAAAATGTGCTGACTGCGCCATCTGCTGCCTCTCCCCCACGGTTCAGGCAGGCTTCGGCGTTCGAAATCACTGGCTTCTGACACCACTGCCCAGATCATCATCCATCAACCACTCATGTCTTGTCAATCACTCACACCTGATTCCCATCATGTCATTATCCCAGGAGTATATTTGTTCCCTCTTCTTTCATTGTCTTTGTGTGTGATCATTTCCTGTAGGAACTACATGGTCTTTGGATGTAGTTTTACTGGCTTGTTGTTTTCATTGCAACAATTAACGTTTGGTCAAGTTATTTACCACATACTTGTGAGGTAAAAAATAAACACTTCTTCGTTTGACTCCTCTGCTCCACTCCTTTATACGAATCCTGACAGAAACACTGTGCTTGGGTTTGAGAAACACTTCGCTAGTCTATAGTCTATCTATTTTATCATTGATTTGAAAACAGTTTACATTACATCAAATTGTCATCCTTCTCTTGCTTACGTGTCTGCTTTGTCATAAACTTCAAGAGGGTTTGGAACTCTGACAGCTTTACGGCTATATACACAGAGCGTGATACACGTCCATGTTTGGGATCTCATTTTGTTGCTTTTAGGGACCCCGACTGGTGTATAAAACTATCATAAAAATCTATACTTTGGTTCAGATGGAAAAAATATATTTTCATCAGTTTTTTGGATCGCAATTGCTTACCACTTTTCCCACATGGTCACATTTGATTGTGACCTTGTAATAAATATTTGGTTACATAATTGTTTTAGAAAATATTTCCACAGATAGCAACCTTTGGCACAACCGAGGATGCTTGTGACTTGATTTGTGACCTGACTTGTGACCTGAGTATAAAGAACCAGGACTCAAGTTTGACACAGCTTAATAATTACATGTAGTGTACCTCTTACTTAATTTGAACCAAATCCTATGTAACTCCCACTAATTACAAGTACATTGCACTTACTACATCACACATTATACTGTGTTTATTCTCTCACTTGGATGCTGCCTCCATAAGCTTTAGAATGTGAACCAGGCTGTTGTAGTGGGAAATATACTTAATACCCAATATGTACAATAAAAGTAGCTGTCAAGTTCCATTTTATTTTAAGTAGCAAAATAACTTCACATATGCCTGAGTGACAAAAACGATTGACAAAAAACTGGCCAGTTGTTTTCCATATCTGGCAGGTAAAAGTGGACCTTTAACAATATGACGGGAATAATATGTTGTAAATTATTTAGATTTTCTAATCAGGTCATATGGTTTAAAACTTTTTTTATGGAAAAACACCAAAATTAAATATAAAATCCTAATAAATTGCAGGAAACTTGCACTTTTTTATGCACAAGATGACAAAACATTCAATCTGCATGGATAGTAAATTAAAATCCTATAGGACAACTTGAAAATAACCAGACATTACACTGTACAATGACTGACCACTGTGCCACTCGAAGAATTGTTCTGACCAAAAGGCACATCAATGAAAAAAGTACATAAACAGGAAATCTGAAGCTCTGGCAAGCATGTGAATAAAACAAAACTGTTAACAGGTGACATTATGATCAGACACACCACTGGAAGCAGCAGGCGTGTGAGGGTACCAACCTTTACCACTTACTTTGACTGTAAATCAGTGAGTAAAACTGATTTGGTTGCACAATTACTTTCCTGACAAAGTGGTCTAGGTTCTAATGACTTTTTTTTCTAGACCTCATTCTATACACCTAAAAAACTTCAGCAGTAGATGGCCCTATGTAGGAAATAATATGATTTGCAAGAAAAATATTGGAAACCTGAGGGAGAGAGAAAATAAGCTTATTGCAGTGAACTCTTATATATGAACTGCGGGTTTCTTGTGAATTCAGACCCAAAGCTGGACACAAATCCTTTGTCACAGTGGAGCTTGATATTCTAAAAATGCATATTGTGAATGTAAGATACACACTGGATGATATACCAATGGGTCAGTGCTATACAAGTTTGTCAGGATTCTCACTGTACACAAAGTATAATGTCAAAAACCTTTACTGCAAAGATTCTGCACTGATTATCTCTCACCACCAGAGGACAGTGTGATCTATGCTTAAACCAACAACAATGATATTTAAACAGTATAAGGAAACCTGAAGACACTTGGAAAACTACTCCAACATGTTATTTCTGCACCTACAATACATAAATAAAAAGGAGAAGAACACATTGTCATACACATCCATCAGAGAACATATGATTCCATATGTTGGCATGATTGTAGCATACGGAATGCTTTTTCACAAAAAACAAACATTTGACTGTACAAAGGGCTGCAGCCTACATTATAACATATCCTAAGAAAAGGATCACTCTACTAAATTGTCTTGTTGAAGAGTAGTCTCTTACACACACAAACACACACGCATTCTCCACCAACAACATTACACACAAACACGGTCACACAGCTGTGTCACACACCTCAGTACTCGATCTCGTTGAAGTTTTCGGAGAAGCCAGAGTATGGAAAATTATCACTAAGATCTAGAATAAAAAGAAATTAGTCATTTTAACAACATTCATCGGTGAACAGCATCCATTCTATTCTACGTACTGTACAGAGAAATGCGATGAATTTGACCCAGGACCTGTTTGTTCTTGGCAGTGTAGTGTTTCATTATCTGGAACTACTGAACAATGATTAGATACAACACTATAAAGCACAATGTGACTGTAAGTGGTTTTACTCAATGAAAAAGGGCCCAGTAATTGTTATACAATGTTGTTGATCATGTATGTCATTATTATGTAACACTGAGCTGGTTGAAGTTTTTGGACAGCGTAAAATGGGTCAACTATTTTCAGGTTCAACGAAGTCCTGGAATACAAACCTGCTGTGCATGGTCCTTTTTTAATAACAATGTCATCAACCGCAATATCGCTTCTTATTGAAGGGCCGCGAATGGCTTCGAAAACAATCTGTAAAGAAAGCAAACAAAAGTAACCCTCGTTCTCCACACAGCGTTGACAACCCTCCGCGTTAAGAGCGTGTCCTCGGCTCTACCTGATGTCTGCAGTCACACTCGTAGTCCAGCATTGCCCGCATCCAGGAGATACTCTGCTCGCCGCGCCGTCTCCATAGCAACGCCTCGCGATGGGTGTCACCACGGTGCAGAAGCACGCTCAATATGCCAGTGCCGGAGCCATACATGTGGTAGTAGAAGATGAGACAATGTGGCTCTGTGGAGCCCCTTAGGTCCATGGACAGCATGCGGGCTGTGTGACCTGGACGCATCAGAGAGGCCTCAATGTACATGAAGTACCCTGGAGAGAGACCGGTGAAAGATAGGGTTCATTTTTCTGCTGAACATTTGTAATGTTGATTAAGGAGTTACATTAACACTCCACTACCCCTGTAATATAGTGTTAAAGGAGAATGTCACCATTATTTTCACTCAGCATTTTTAAGTGATTCCCCAACTGTAAACTTTTTCATAGCATGCTTGGACACATTTTCATACTGAAAGGTTACCTCGAGATGAAACGGCAAAATGTGATTTGTTTTGTGGCTGAACAAAATATCATAAAACCTTTCAGAGGATGAACTTCAAAAACGGAAAGAGTAAAAATAAGGCCATATAAAAATGTGTGAAAATCTGAAAACGAAAAATTACACAAATAACACTTTGCCAGCTAGAATTTGTTTAACTTTTTCATCTTTCACGGTCCTATATGAATCCTATTAATAAGACTTCACCTAAGATTATGTGTAACATTACTGGAATTAACTATTCACTACTATGAAGAGATGTTTTTGCATAAGACTGTTCATGTCCTACTACAAAGGAAATTAAAGAGTTAACACTAGGAACAGTATAACAATTTGTAAAGTTAGGACCGATATTTACTTCAGACAACTGTAAAATAACACTGGCAATGTAATTTATTGGCACAAAAAATGTGAGGAACAAGTTAAAGCTGCAAAACAACCAGTATCATTTTACACCAGGTAAGATATATTATGTTTTTTATCTAAATCAAATCTATACTTATTTATTTTAAATGATACATCAAGTGCAGATTTTGCACTTGATGGATGAAATGTATTTTGCACAGTTTGGATAAAGGTGTAGATGTGGACGGTTTCCTCCCAAAAAATCCCATTTCAATCTCTCTTGTAAAGTCAATCTGTTTTCATAAGGAATTTGAATTGCTAGCTTTAATTATTAAATTAGGAAAGAATTGTAAAATTAAAGTTGTTAGTTGTTTGACTACATCGCCCACCACTGTGCCATGAAAGGTATGCCAAATAACCTAATGGACCTGTTGGCCACATTTATATTAAATTAAGTTTCATTTCTAAGACTGAGACAGCAGTACAATATTTAGTGTTTTTACCTCTATAGCGTGCCCCTTACAGGAGGTTAAGAGTCAAGAAGAGATCCAATCCCTGGTTTAAGTAAAAAAATATGTGATGCTATTCATAAAATAAATGCTATTATCCGAAAATTGCATTTTAACAGATTTTCATCTAGGTTCTAGAGGAACTGCACTGTATGTAAATGAGATTGTCAAAGACTTAGATGAGCAATTAAGATGTGTTCTGTTTGCTGACCTGTTGAAGGTGTTTTGATATAGAAGATTACTCATTTAAATAATCTTATTGAAAAAGCTGTCTTGATTGGACCTGGCCAGGGACACTTGCCCATGGTATCAAAATGTCCTTGGTGACAGAACACAGGCTATTGTAGCTGATGGAAATCTGAATTTGTTCTATTCCACAAGTGATCCACAGGGCTCAATTCTGGCTTCTCCATTGTTTGCTCTGTATATTAATGAAATCTGTAACTCTTTAAAAAATTGTGCATTCTTGTTATGCTGACAGCACAGTACTACACATTATAGTACACTACTGTACACCTCCCTCTGTTGAACAAGCCATTTCATACCTGCAGTCTGATTTCCAACTGTTACCAAAATCACTTATAGGCCTTTGGTTGGAACTAAATGCAAATAAAACTCATTACATGCATTTTTTTTTATGTCACAGAACCCAGCTTACATGACCCTAACATGACTACTTTAAATTATTATTTTAAAGAACAAGCTTCTCAGAAATACCTTGATATAACTCTATCTTTTATAGGAATAAATCATGTCTGTCACATCAGCATTGAAAATATGATGAAATACTATATAATGTATGCATGCTTTAGCTTCTATACTCAAATCTCTGGATGAAGTCTATCATTTGGCCATGCGTTTTATCACTGGTGCACCCTTTCACACTCATCACTGTCTGTTATATACATTAGTTGGCCCTGAGTCACTGACATCTAGAAGGGCCATCTACGTCAGTATATGTCCTGACTGTCTATCAGAGAAAATCTTTTTTGAGAACATGGGAGAATTTCCTACACCAATAATTTTGGATACTGAAGTACATGAGCACATGACATATCTTATACAAATTCAAGGTCTAGCAGTTAGGATTACTCCCTTCAGCCTTCCTTCCCTTCAAATGTGCAGTGGGGTCACATGGGATTGAATGGTATTAGGTAATCGGTGGCTTTGATATAAACGTGTGTGTGAAGGGATGAATGCATGGAGTGACTCACCCACCCCTGTAGTGTGGTCCCCTCGAGGCCCAGTGTAGGAGGTGGGGGTTTGCCCCCGCACCCGCAGCCAGTCCCCTGAGTCTGTCTTCTCCTGGGTGTAGCCACAATCTCCTGTTTCAAAATCACACTGACCAGGCACTGGCCCTGACACACACACACACAGACACACACACGCACACACACATACATACACACACACACACACATACATACACACACACACACACAGTTTGATTCAAATTAGAAATATAACAACTGTATCTAATTTATTTCTCATTTTACATTGTAGTTGGCACTCACTGTTATCCGACTTGAGTTCTTCATCTCAAGTGGGGTTGGGGCGGTGTTACGTTTCTTAAGAAATGTAACTGTTGTACATGCGATGACTCAAGTGATTTATTATTAGAAAATAAATGACTGCTGCTTTGAATAAATATCTTCCCTGCTCAGCACAACTAAAGTACATAAATCATCTAAAAAAGTTCCTGTCTGTATGCCAATAAGCCATAATCACAGCCCTGTTCATTGGCTGAGCAAATTTACCGTTACACGGAGGATGAACAATTGTCATAATATTTCTGCTTTTCTTAGATTTATTAATGAATGTGCACAGTCATCCATTTTACTCAGAAAGTCTTAGTGAACATAAATATCACACACATTTCTTCCCTGATTACAGTACATTTCCAGAAATTCTTTGGCCATGTTGCTTTATAACAATTGTGCTTTAGTGCTTTAGGGTGATGTCATCCTACTCCCTTTAATTTGCCTCCTGAACTCCTGAAGAGGCCGAAATTACGAAACATACATTCTGAAGCAATGATTGTTTTTCATATTGTGGCCATCATACTGATTTTGTCTGCTTTCAAACCAATATATTCAAAATTTACTATAATTATTATTGAAATAAAAATCTGCAAATTGGTGAAAAAAATTGAATTAAAACTGTTTGCAAGGACCTCATTTATGTTTCACATATCAGACAGTGAACACAATGCAAACAGTCTCTGGAGAAACTGCTTGTGAGGCCTTCTGCACTGTCCATGTAATTACCTTGATACATCATATATGGTAAGAGCAAATGTTTCCCAGAATAGCTTACCAAGAGCTTAGGAATAGTCACAGTTTAACTGAAAGGACCCAGCCCTTTCACTTAGCAACCAGCTAAAAATAGATCTACACAACAACCACATATCCACATGGCTATAGCCATGGGTTTGGTTTAGAGAAAAAGAGCAGTTGTGAATTCCAACTTGGGTTTCTTTCAAACTGCTTTGACTTGAACAAGGTGTCAAGGCTTTCTCCTGATCCGGTCACAAAGTGAATTTAACAAAAAAATGTGCAGAGCACAACGATAGCACCACACACAGAGCCTGAAAATGCAGCCTACCTAAAGCAGCTGTCTGTGTCAGATCTGATAAAAATAAATGTCATACTTTTAAGAAACACTTCACTTGGGAGATAAACAGCTAAAGCTTCGCAAGGCTAGAGAAAAATATAAAAATAGACCATTTATTTCCATAGAAATCAACACTAGAACAGTGCAATGAATCACTTGGAGCCTGAATACTGTTTGAGCTGTAAGTGTTGAAGTCAGTGGGATATTTGTTGTTCATGCTGTGCGTATCCCAAGTAAGGATCTGGCCCTGTAAGATGTTATTTACATTTAAGTCATTAAATATAGCAGACGTTTTTACCTTGAGTGACTTACTGTAATGAGTGCATTTTCATAGTGGACCTGTGAAGAAATCTAACCCCCCGAACACTGGCGTTTTCAAGTGCCACTCTCAGAATGGTAAGTTTAAAGGTCTCAGGAGCTGTGTATTCAGTCCTGCTGTCTTACCCGCTGTGATTCGACAGTCACCAATGGCCACTGTGATGTCATCGAGAGCCACTAGGCCACAGTTCCAGAAGTTCTTACAGATACTGACAAACACTACCTGAGAGGAAGAGAGACAAGCCTTAACATAGACACTACCTGGGGAAAGAAAGGCCTTAACACAGACACTACCTGGGAGAAAGAGCTACAGGCCTTAACACAGACACTTCCTGGGAAAAGAAAGGCCTTAACACAGACACTACCTGGGAGAAAGAGCTACAGGCCTTAACAGACACTTCCTGGGAAAAGAAAGGCCTTAACACAGACACTACCTGGGAGAAAGACAAACATCAATGTAACTGTAGTGTAATGCAAAATGTGTTTTGGAAGGTTTGTGAAGGTGTCATGTTGTCTGTCTCAACTCAGTGGGACATCCAAATCTCACACTAATGGGCCTATTTGCTTCCTGAAAGGAACAGACATACACGGAGGGGGTCAAAGTAGCCCCATTGGCTTAGACCAACCAGGTGTGTGGATGGACAAATCAACAAAGTAAAAATATGACTTTTGTTGGAATAACTTCACTGATGTAGGTCTACTGATAATTACACATACATAGGAAAGTTTAAGCGACCAGACTTGGTATCTCTGAGTCCTGGATTTCAAAGCACTTGACTGATGAAGAGCATTGAGGAAAACGTAGGCCGTGAAACATATGATCTTTTAAATGTTTGGCTTGTGAAGAAAGATTAACTACCTTTTCTTCCAGCATAACATGGTCATTAAAGATTGCGTATGTTTACAAACAATATGGAGTCAGATTATTAGATATTAAAAGATCACGTAGGTCATTGATTCTCTTTGCATGAATTCTCCTACCTGTCCACTCAACAGCATTCAAAGGATTTTACTTTTATTTCCCTACACCATTATTTTGTTTTTACTCTATTTACTTTATATCTATCTATGTATGTTTTATATATTTATATAATTTATATATTTTCTTTTTAAAGCACATAAATCAAATTGCTTCTATATATGAATTGTGCAATAAAAACATGCTTGCTTGCATACTACATTACCATTGCAAAATAAAATCTCCACTATTATCCCTATTTACTGTTAACTATTGACAGTTCATCCCTTTTTCCCTCCCTGTCTTACCTTGGTGGTCATGGGTTTGGTATATGTGATGTCCACCTCGGTCCAGATGTCTCTGGTGGTTTCAGTGAGGCTCCAGACCTTCTCCTGAGCCACGTTGTTCTCATCGTAGATGTAAATCACCAGAGCGTTGTCCACCTTCCTGAAACCATGCAGGGCGTAGTAGAAACGCAGGCAATACTTATGGTTACCGGGGAGGAAGGGACCGTGGAGACGCCCCACGTAACCTGGCTGCGACGTGAAGTATGTGTTCACTAGCAGGAATGATCCTAGACAGCAGACATAGGATATCATGTTACTTCTTTAAATGTTTTTGGATACTTTGGTGCAATGAATGAGCTTAGCATTACAACAAAGCGACACCTGGGGCCCCCGAACATATTACCCGTATATATACTGTATGGAAATACATTTTCCTCAAACAGAAAATGTGGGTTGATAAGTAAGAATCATTGTAAGCTGAAGTCTAACATTCACTTCCAAGTAACATATTTTCTTTATGTGCATGTCCTTTGAAAACATATTGTAAGTTCAAAGGCTTGGAAAAAAGTTCACTGGTGAGGTTACACATAATAACACATAAAAAAGAGCGTATGACATACTGCACAGGCCTTAAGTGAAGTTACATCTCACCAGTTCCTGTGGTGTGGTCGCCTATCCTGTAGGCATTGGGTTTAACTGTTACCCTGTTCCACACCTTGCTCTCAACTCTTTCCTGGTAGTAGTGACACAGGTCCTCCTCAAAGTCACAGTTAGCGATGGATGGGTCGACCAAAGGCTCTGAAATGAACCAGCCATGGAAAACAAGGTGTAGCAAGTGGGATAAATGTCTCTTCTTGAAAACAACTGAGCAGCGGTAAACCTACTTACATTGGGGCAAAAAAGTATTTAGTCAACCAACAATTGTGCAAGTTAAAAAGATGAGAGGCCTGTAATTTTCATCATAGGCACACTTCAACTATGAGAGACAAAATGAGAAATAAAATCCAGAAAATCACGTTGTAACTTCCATCTGTGTTCCCCTGATTGACGGATTGTTGCTGGCATAAATTAGAGGAAGATAATGCCCAAGCCGGCAGTGTGTACGCTAGAAAAGGGTCAGCGACAGCTCACCAAAGATTGAGCGATTTGGGAGTTGACTGAGCAGGCAGTGTGAACGTTGCTTAACTGGAAATATGGCAGGATGCTTTGTCTGGGACAGTTGCCGATCAAAACGTTCCCCAGGCATTAGAATTGAGCCATAGATCGTATGTGTTGATTCTGTCATGGCATCTCAGCTGTGCTTGAAAACATAATCGGCCATGCTAGATTCCTCAGGTCTTAGTTGGGCTGTGAGCCTAGGACAGACTGACAAGTTATAGAACGGTTTTGGTGGTGGGATGAGGTCAGGAGAGGTTCTTGGTTTTTGAGAATCTCTTGTTTCATCTGTTGTCTGATGATGAACATTTGTCAAATAGATAAGGTTTTGTTAATGTAAATAAAGCAAGAATGTTTCTACAAAGAACACATCTGTAACTTTCTGTATATTTTTTGAGGGGAATGAGGGCGTTAGATAGGGACTCTGTGAAAGTGGTGTCATATGGCTTGTAGCTACTTTATTACACTGAGTCTTGGATTAAACAACATGTGTGTGTATCATAATGATGTTGGAGCCTCTCACCTGTCTCTGTGTGGCAGAACTCTGGAGAGAAGGAGATGTCATCGATGGCCACGTATCCTCCACGGGCACTGTTGAAGGCTACCTCAAACACCACCTAAAACCACAGAATATTGTTAAAGGCTACCTCAAACACCACCTAAATCCACTGACCACTGTTGAAGGCTACCTCAAACACCACCTAAGTCCACTGACCACTGTTCAAGGCTACCTCAAACACCACCTATAACCACAGACCCCTGTTGAAGGCTACCTCAAACACCACCTAAAACCACAGACCACTGTTGAAGACTACCTGAAACACCACCTAAAACCACAGACCACTGTTGAAGACTACCTGAAACACCACCTAAAACCACAGACCACTGTTGAAGGCTACCTCAAACACCACCTAAAACCACAGAACACTGTTGAAGGCTAAAAGCAACCCTGCGCTGCAGTTTTAAGTTTAATTTTGAAGAAATCAATTATTCTCAATGTATGGTGGGAAGTGTATTTAAAACCATGTCATCCAGAGATAATAGAAGCATTAAAAGCTCCTTGCTAGAGCTCTCTATGTTATAGAAACCACTTTGCAACAGCAGTAGCAGTTTGACTAACATCTGTGAAGCTGTAACGGAAATTGTTAGGCTGCCAACGAGACAAACCAAACATATGGGAAGAGAGAAAATGTGTCTGACAGGGAGGAACTCCAGGCTTTTTACCTCAGTTGTATTTATAATGGCCATAAACTCACAAGCACACATTCACACGCAGTGAACACACATGTAGAAACACCCACCGTTGCACTGACACACACCCACTGCCTACAGGTGATTGTCTGTATGGTAGAAGACAAACACTCCTTCACCTCCAAATGAAAGTTACTATTTTGCCAAGAATATTCCCTCTAAATTCTAAGGAAAATCCTTAAGGATTAATTGTTATTTACAGACAACATAACATTTACCAAAGAGGTAACACTTAACGATTCTACAGGAGGACACCACTCCACCAAAAGATAGTAGCAGCAGAAACGTGATCTACTTCCTTCACTTTATGTCCTTCTTTTCTTTATGTTCTTTTCTTTCCTTTTCTTTAATAACAAATTTAGCTGTATGTGGACCAAATGCATTTGATATAATCTTTAATGCCTCTGTCCCTTTTTCTCAAGGTTTTGGCTTTCACTCTGACCTCCAGGGGGTGGGGGGCTTTGATGTCCACATTGACGAGCCGCCAAGTAATTGTAGCATAGACTTCTGGTCTCCAGATCTCTTCGTAATGTCCCAGAGTGTCCCTGGTGAACACCGAAAAGATGTTGCCTCTTTCCTGGTCACGCTGGTAGTAGAATGACAGGCAGCCGGACACCGGCGTGGTCGTCATGGGAGACGTCAGCTTAGCTACTTCCTGGAAGTGCTTGGCGTACACCGAGTCCACGTACATGTAGTGACCTGGAGAGTGTAGGGGTGGAGGATTGTAGGTTTCAGAGCGTATTCATACATTTTTATTTGTGTGTGTATTTATACTGGCCTAACTATCTGAATACTCTAAGCATTATGAGTGGTGTTTGTGTACCTCTCTGGTTGTTCATGGTGTGGTCATCGGGCAGGTTGGATTGTGGGTCTCGGGCCAGACTTCCTCCGACATACCAGTTGACATTGGGGTTCCAGTGGTTACTGTAACCACACAGGTGATGCTCCTCAAAGTTACACTCTGATGACAACAGCGACAGTTAGGTCTCCCAGTGACACTTCATGTTACTAGTGGTTTATTTATTTTGCACAGACATCAAAACAACCATCAGCAGTAGAGTTTATAGATCTGTCATGTGACTGTAAACCTACAGCATATCTGCACATTACAAGATCATCAGATTACCACAGGTCATTGTAGAACGTGAGTCATAGACTTCACAGCTGTTACAGTCTACTGCTGAACTTACCTATGCAGTAGCCAGGTACGATGTGAATTTCAAAGAGTGCCACACTGCTGCCTGTTTCCTTACTGGGCTGACCCTCCATCAAAAGCTAGGGGAGTGGGAGGGGAGAGAGATTGAGATAGAAGGAAAGAGGAGTTGACGGAAGGAGTAAAATAACTTGAGAGTGGGAGAATGAAAAAAACACAATATCAGATAAGCACTATTATTACATTTAGTTTCCAGTTAAAAAAAGATATAAACACTATTTGATGATAGCACGAATCTGCACATCTCTCTTTTTTGTGGGATGGGCCTCTATGCATTCCGCTGTTCTACTGGTGTCTATTAATGTCAGTTTGAGAAGTTGTTTGTGGTGATGTCAAAAAAGGCTGTCCTACAAAACAAAGAAATCAGAAACTGGATTGTGTCTAACCAATCAAAACGCTATGTTAACCAAATCTTCTGGGTCTTGACCAAACCATTGGTTTCTGGGACTAATCAACCGATTTAGAATGTTTTCTGATCTACAGAATGTCTGTCTGGCTTCTAGAAGTCCAGCAGTATAAGCCATTGACTTTTGTCAAATATTCTTAATTATATATAGACCTTTTTACATCAGCAGTTGTCACAAATGCTGTTCCAGATACAGTGGATTTGAATCTGGCCAACTGTACTTTCAGAAAAAACATATTATTTTTGAACTGTCAATACATAATCACAACAAAGCTTGAAAAAAAAGTTATTATAAAAAAAGGCATTATGGTCATAGTTACTTTGTTGTCTTCTTTTGGAAAATGTTAAAGAGGAGTTAACTGCCCCCTTCATCATCCAAAATATGAATTGCCCCCTTCATCATCCATCACAGTTTTGAATCTAATGTGCAAACCATAAGTATTTGGACAGTGACACATATTTTGTGGTTTTGTCTCTGTACTCTAGCACATTGATTTTGACTTGAAAGAATGACTAAGATGACAGTTTCAATTGCAAACTGTAAGCTTCAATTGGAGATATTTACATCCATGAACCATGTACTGTAATTCCAACTGTGTAGGAATTACAATCTGAGCAGAAAATATGTTTCTGTACACTTCAGAAATGATCTTACTGCTGCAGTCAGAAGTCATCATCATCAATGACGACAAGTGAGCAAGTTCCACTGGCATCCATGCCCAATACATAACACCCCTTCCATCATATTTCATATATATATATATAGTATTTGGTATGGTACTTCCTTCTTTCACTCCACACATCCCAATGCATTTTTCTTCTTCTAAATGTACCAAACAGTTGATTGTAGTACGCCAAAATATTTTGGACATGTTTCTAATCAATTTATTTTTATATATTTGCATCAGGATGGAAAGAATAATTTGCAGTGACCTATCTTTGGTGCTCATGTTATCAGGACCCAACAACGGACTCCCAAAGCACAGCTCAGATTCAAGACTAGACTTTGAGATCTCTTTTGTGCTAATGATGCAAACAAACACACCTGCAGATTTCACACCTGCCGATTATGTTTTCACCTGAGAGATTTCTTTGTTTCTCCCCGTTAGTGGACAGAACTGCGTTGGGACTCGAAAAACATCCTGAGGGAGATGCTTCAGCCATAAAGCTTGGAAAACAATCTGATCGCAAAAAACGTACAATGGGGCAGCTGTAATGAATGGCAATTCATCAGGCTTGCAGGCCAAGTAAAAATAAATGTTCCCTCACGCCCACTTTGTGCACTGCTGTGCCCACCAGTTAAACCTTATCATGCTCAACTCTCACACCCGCCAGAATACATTTTGACAACCTCTCAGCTTTTGCAATGTTTTTCTCCCAAGTCCCCCAAGAGAACTGCAGTCCTGACTGAAGTGTGTGGCAGGAGGATTCCAGTGTCTGGAAAAAAAGGTGGAACTTCAAAATCCACACCGTCCACGCCGTGTTGGAACATCATGAGTGTTTTGAAAAAAAAATTGAATGACAAGAGTCAGTCTTGGGACAGTGTGTCAAGCCCAGAGCCTGTCCTGTTAGGGATGGGAACTTTAATTTCATTTGATATTTTTTCCATTCTGCCCTCACGCATGTTAATATTCTATACAACATTCTTCAAAAATTAACTACGGATCCTCACATAACTAGACAGGCTTTGGGGAATTTTTCCTGCTCCATAGCTGAACTGAATGACAAGCTGACCACAGACGACACCCAGCCACATCCAGATGCAGACAAGGCTGTTGCTGCAGAAACTTCACTTTTTCTGAAACACTGAAATGAACGCAAATAGCCATCACAACCCCATGACATCGGCAGAGTCAGAGAGGTGTTTCAGTACACTTAAGAGGATCAAATCATTTCTCCAAAAGTAGTATTGCATAGCATAGGCTGAACACCCTGGCACTGGCGTAGCATAGTGAAGCCGGACTGGGGTGCACGATTAGCTGGATTAACCTACCAGCTGGTGTCTGACTATGATAACAGCACAGAAACACGAAATATAAAATGAAAAAACAAAATAATTTTACGAGAGGCCCAGCACAGGCCCCCCACCCACCAGGGGCCCAAGTTCAACAGCACCTCCGACCCCCGTGATAGTTACACCACTGTATACTGGCTATGCTGTCTATTGAGCGGGACTGTGTTCCCGCTAAGCCCCCTAACCCACTAGAGAACCCCCCACAACCCTTAGTATTTTTGTGATAAAAAATATTTATGGAAAAAAATACATGACGACAGACTGACTTTTTTAATCAAAACTAAACTATGTAATAAACTGTTTCATTTAAGTAAGTGATGATGACCGTTGACATTTGATGCGTGTTGTGTGTGATATGATTTATTAGTTCATATCATTGCAAGTGTGATCTTATATGCGTGATAATAATAATAATAATAATAATCTTTATTTATGAAGCACAAGAACAATATAATATACATAAAGCAAATAACAAGATACATGATAAAAGCAAGAACACTGCTTAAACAATTTAAATACAGTTAAAAGAAAATATTAAAAAGAAAAAAAAAAAATTTAAGAAGGGACTTAAAGGAATTCACAGACTCAGCCGAACTGATGTCCTCAGGCAGGCTGTTCCAGAGCCTTGGGGCCCTGACTGCAAACACTCCGTCCCCTTTAGTTTTTATTCGAGACTCTGGAACAGACAACAGGCCTATGCCCAAGGGGACTAAAGGGTGAGAGAAATAACTTGGAGAGAGGCCATGAAGAGCCTTAAAAGTAATCAATAAAATGTCTATTCTAAAACATACTGGGAGCCAGTCCAATTAAGCTAATGAGTCAATCAACAGATCTAACAATTTTTGTGTCTAACAAGTAAAAAGGCTGCTGCTGTAATCCAGGCATGATGAAATAAAAGCATGTAAAATTGTCTCAGTGTCCTTAAAAGTTTATATTGATCATAGTCTTGATATACTTCTAAGATGGAAAAAGCATGTTTGCTTTTGTGGTGTGCTGTTTAATACTTAAATGACTATCAAACCAGATGCTAAGAATGTTTGCAATAGGCTAAGATCCACTAGAGAACCAACAGATGGCATAATGCTAAGGTTTGTCTAGCAGTTTCAAAGTTTCGAATCGATTCAGTGAAAAACAATACGTTTATAGGTTTGAGTGAGCTATTAAGCTAATTATGGACCGCTTTATATTTGTTGTCCCCCCAAAAAACAAGGGAGAGTGGATGATGTCGGTGGCGATCCACAAATATCTAATTCCAGCAATGTGAATGCTAACATGGTGGAGGACATTGTGATGCCAAACATGGAGAATAATGAGGACAAGGAGAACGATGAGGAAGAGGGGGTAACGTTAGTGGTAGCGAAGGGTTAGTCTTTGGCAGAAGACTCAGAGAGCAATAATGAGAGTAGAGGGAGAGAATAGTTAGATTTCAATGCTATAGCTGCCATCAGTTCCAGAAGGACCAAGGAATTGGATATTAATGCAGTGATTGACTGCTCTGCTGCAAATCACAACAACAGGCGGATTGTTCTTTTGTGACTGGTGAGTACAGTAAACCAGTCTTTGTTGAAATGCTGGTTTAAACGACTTTAGGCCTTTTCACACTGCACTGTTCGAAGCCCTGGGCCATCTTAGCCCCAGGTTAAGACTGGCCCAGTATTAGCTTACCCTGTGTTCACACAAGAGCTTAAGCCTGGCCTAAGGTTTACTGATAGGCTGAGGATTCACACTTGTATTCTCAGCCTAACACTTGTATAACAGACAACTACAACACACTAACATTTTAAATTCTATGATAAGCTACAATTGTTACATTGTCTCTGGCATGAGAATAATGTTACAGTAAATCACTGACATATGATTAATGTTATGCTACCTTGATTCAATTAATAAAAAAAATGATATTGACATATTTGCCAGATTTACATCCACAGCAAGCTGCAATAACTACTTCACTAAGATTTAGCTGATATAATGAAACGACAAAAATGTGCAGTGAAAGGACTAAAAATACATTGTTGCTGTTGGTCACAGCATGCGTCAAGAGCATATGTAAATTTAGTGAAAGGGCAGGTTTTATGATTGGACAATGAATGTACTATGGTTTTGTTCTTGACCCCATTTCACACTAGTTATTTTGTTCTGGGGCTAGCCTTGAAACATCGGTGCTAACTCTGCTCCAGAGCATGGCCAGCTAGCCCTAGGCTAATGTTGTGCTAGCCCACTTTAAAAAGTGTGAAAACCAGGACTTAGGAGGCTCTTAGCCCTAGGCCAAAGATGCAGTGTGACTTATGTGTGTGTGATTTCAGTGATTTGGGAGGAGGGAGAGCATATGATTTGGATTGTGATTGTTTGTTTGTGCTTGTTGTCTTACATTTTTATATGCATTTGATTTGTTCATTCTAATTTCACAGAAATTATTTTGCTTGCGTTGTTGTATAACGCTAAAGTTGTAACATGCATTTCAGTTATGTAGCCAATTAAACCCGGTATCCATGAATCTTATTTTTATCTGTAGTAGTATTATTTTTGTTTGTTGCCTCTAAATTCTTTAGCACCTGCTATATAATATTCCAGCCCCGTAGCTCCCACAATCACAATTGGCGCCGCTGATTAGCGCCGCTGATGGTGTAGATTAACCTGTTCCCAGAAAGGTTGTCGATGTGATTTTCTCTTCAAATAAGGTAGGCAAAAGCCTATAGACCTCTTAGAAAACCATCATACCCTTTTCCTTTCACTTTCCTGTCTACACATTGCCTGTCTCTGTCCTATAATGACCCCACATATGTAGTATTTTTGCTGTAGTTACCAAATTATTATTTTTTTGGGACATGATGTTTGACCTAATGTGTTGCAAAACAGTTGTGATAAAAACAGTTGCAGTATCTATGGACAGTCGTTACAATTGGAACAGGTTTTGTAGTGCACCGCTAGGTGGACCATTTAAAACCTTTTTTTTTTTTATCGTAGGCTGATAGCCTACCTGATAAAAATAATGCTCTATCATTCTACCATTCTGGCATATGGCATGTGCTAATGTGTGTGAGAGAGAGAGAGAGAAAAAGATCGACAGACACATAGTTTTTTGGCAACAGGCCATTCTTGTGGGAAGGCTTACTTATCTATAGTGTTGTTACAGCAAGGTACAGTTAGGGACGGAAATATTTGGACACTGAAACAATTTTAATAATTTGGGCTCACCACAATGGATTTGAAATGAAACAACTGTGATGCAATTGTAGTGCAGACTTTCAGCTGTGATTAAAGGAATTGCAACCATTTTCATTTACATTTACAGTCCCCTTTTTTCAAGGGCTCAAATGAAATTGGACAACAAATAAAATGTTATGTTGTTATTGAGGGGCCATAGATTAATTTATTAACAAATGCATTAAAAGTAAACTAGGTCTGATTCTAGTTCACGTATATCTGGGTAACATGCCATTTGCAGAGTCAGTAAAAATGAAGAGCTAATGATAAATGCTAACGACCATAGGTAGCAGCAACATTAGCTAAGTCAAATTTGGTAGGCTAGCGTCAGTCTTACCTAAAGTTGATGCATCTAAAATCAAACTAGTGACATAAACATTATAACAAACTGTTTTGCTATTAATAATTTTTAAGAGATTGTATAATGCGTTCAAACCTCAGTACCTAATGCATGCTCAATTGCTAACTAATGTTTCTGTTTTCATTTGTTTCTACAATTCCATTTCTAGCCAACAGAGGGCTTGACTTACCAATGGCACCTTTTATGTTGACGGTCTTAACCCAGTAATCATTGTATCATTTAACTTCCAAAATGTTGGATTACAGAGCCAAAAAAACAAAACAAATGTCACTGTCTAAATATTAAAGGACTGTACTGTATATAAGAGAACAATGTGTAGGGCTTTGGGCTCAACATATGAGAATCAAATATTACAAACCCAACCCTCCTCTCTGGTAGCAAGGAATTTTCCAGGATCTTTGGCAAAGCAGTAGGCCCCTTCCAAAACAGTAATCTCCAACCCATCATCCCATGTCACTAAATCAGAAGTGAATACTGCCCAGCAACCAAGCTGCCATGCCTGTGAACCACTAGGTCTCTTGGCCTGCACTGTAATTAGGCTGACCTGTTTCACACTAATGCTTGAGGACAAGACCTTAGTGCAGCAATTTCTAGTAAACCTTGAAAACATTTCCTTCACATCGTTAGTCGTGGTGACAAGATGTGGGATGGGATCTCTTTTTCCCATCATTACTCACACATAGTTGGACACCAACTTTGTTTCCACAACTAGATGCATTGGCTATCTAATAGAAAACCCACTACTATTTTCCAATTTGTCACTTTCCTGATGATCTTTTCATGGAATTATAGCCAGTTTGCATATACACAAATGGTTGCCATTTGGGACTCAGATTGTGAACCTATTGGCTTGTTTGAAAGGTATAGAGTGATAGAGTTATTCATGTTATTCATTTGGAATAGACAGTCTTACATCATCATCAGTAACACTGCTCTTGTAGCATGATGCTATGTGTGCCTTTGGTCCAAAACAATACACTATTGAGTTGTTAAAGTGGGGTTACTTGGCTTTTGCTATATCAGCTAGCCAAAGTATTTTGTAAACACCTATCACTGATTGCTTAAGTGTCTTTACTTCAGTTACATAATGCAGTATGTTGTTGTACAATAACTTTGCTTCTTGATAAAGAATATAGACAGCTGAATGTTTTGGTCAATACCCCCCTTTTTCCTACTGGAGTTGGGGTTGAGGGGATGTGTTCACGGTGTGTAGTCTGCATGCATATTTGTTGTTGCTAAGGTGTACGTGTGTGTGTGTGTGTGTGTGTGTGTGGAGTAACGCTTGCATCTACATATTACCTGATATGTGTTGGAAGTGTTTCTGAGGTCAATGCTAGCAATGAGCCAGCTGTCTGAGGGCTTGTCTACACTCCATAGAGTATAGTCAAAGTTGTCTCCCTCTTGTCTCTGGTGCACCTGCAGAGAACCAGCTCCAGTGATCTGGTAGACCAGCCTAAGACAGCTCCAGTCCAGAATCTCCAAGGCTGGGCTCACCAGGACAGCCTTCTCCATCCCATCCATGAAGGACGAGTCTACTGTGATAAAACGCCCTGGATGGATGAGAGAGAGGGGGGTCTTTTAAAGTTGCAAATGATTATGTCAAACTATTATGTCAAAGGCTGATATCGCTGAGCTAAGGATGTGAGGAGAGAAGTATTTGTGGATGTGTTGTGTGTGTGTGTGTGTGTGTGTGTGGCCATGCAAAACAAAGAGACAAAACTCCATACAAGCAAACCAAAACTTAACATCAGCATATAAAAAAACACAAAAAATACCATATGAATACAGCATAACCTGACATCAGAATAGGAAAGAAGCCTAATGAGCTAAGATGAGCGAATAACCACAGAACAAATGTATATTTACAGAATTAATATAAAACTGTTGGTGGCTAACCAAGGAATATTATGGAAAACTGTCAAAAGGGGTAAACATTTTAGACATAATCTGAGCTATCGTTTGGAAACAAGAAGGCCTAACCTAGTCCCTTTATTTGTGATTAATCAGAGTTACTTTAAATGATAGCAGGTGTGTAATGACTTCCATTTAACATGAGTTTGAATGTGACTGGTTAATTCTGAACACAGCCACATCCTCAGTTATAAGAGTGTATGCAACCAGGTTATTGTGAGTTTTTATTAAAAACAATTCCCCCTGAAGATTTCACTTCAATTGAATTGTTAATGTTACAGGTCACATTAAAAGGTGGAAAATGTTCTGACATGCTTTATCTTTGTCTCAAAAACCTGGCATTTTAACAGGGATGTTTAAACTTTTGTTTGGAGATAAACAGGTATCAGGGGTGAACTTAAAATACATACCTATGTAAAACCCAGAGTTGATAAATATATGTTGTCCTCAATATTCATTGATTTTTGAATTTCTTGGCTGTCCGGTTTTCAAATTTGGTGATTAATCCATAAACCACCCATAGGCCAAACTGGACCCTATTATGGGTATAATATGTTTAAAGGTGCTTTCACTCCATCTACTTTAATGTCTTTGTCCATAACCATCCAGATGTTCTGACAGAGAGTGGTCCTGATTCCTTCCAGATGGCATGTGGGTCATCTCTCTTTTAAACTGTGTGTTTCTCCCTTACTTCCCAACGTCTCTTCCCAATCTAACCGCTTTCCCCCCCCCGGTCTTAACATAAATAATGCTTTATCTCTGCGTAGGTCACCTACATTCCTTGCTGAATTACACTATACTCCTGCACTAAAAACAGTCTGCTAAATACAGCACTGTTGACTGGGGCTGTGTCCAAAATACGGTCCCTATTCCCTAAGTTGGGTGAGCTACTATCTTGACTAAAGATCAGGGGAAAGGTCGCCTTCAGGATCTTCGGCTGTACCACAGACAGTCTCTGAACAAAAACACACTTGACTGAGACAAATTCTGTTCTCCAGCAAACAGCTTCACAATCTCTGAAGCTTAAACAGCTCCTTATACTGATGATTTCTTTGCATGCAGTGTATGCAGATATTGCAGAGTACGGTACTTTCCATGCAGGACATAAGCCTCTCTTGGAACAACAAACATCTTTGGTTAAGCACTTTAATTTGTAATTGAACTGTTACCATTGTTTGTCATTTTCTCACATCTAATAAAAACATTTATGGGAAAAATGAAATAATCGCTGCGTCAGTTATAAAAGCTGCACACGACCACCATAATCCGGTTTTACTACAGCTAACCTGCAATGAACATGATCCATATAATCCTCTAAGCCTGGTTATCCAGGGATACTTAACACTCATTTTCTGCTGATGAACTGCAGCTGGCTACTAAAATAAATAAATACAAGGAAGAGCGGAGCCATTTGTTATGCTCTACGAGTGATACACTTACATGTACAAAGATTAAATTCACCAAGCCGTCCAATTTAGTTCTGCTTTCAGTCCAGCCCCCATTAATGTGATGTCAGTGCTCAACATGTGGACAGTTAGGGTTACTGTCTTGCTCATGGATAAAATGACAAACTTTTCCTCCCCTGAAAGGTATGTCTGGGGGTTCCCTGGTGTATAATATAGTGGAGCTCTGAAATCATGTACCTGCCTTGTATATCACCAACTGTGTATATTAAAGGGCGTGATGCTCATGTGGGTATGCAATATAATTGAGTAATTAGCAGCAAGCTTAAACTAATGTACACACATAGTATCTAAATTTGAACCCATTACTGCCTGATAATAAATCCCGCAACAGGATAACAACCCCATTTTGTAAATAACAGTACATTTACATTTTTCTAGTGATTGAAAAAAGTATATTGAAAAATCCATCGCAAGAGTTATGAACTCTTCAGACAACATTGGCGGCAGTTACTACTTCTTTCAATAGCTCTGGTGAAATGGGTCTGCGTGACTTTGTGGCTTTGACTCATATGTAGCAAACATATTCCATGACTGGACAAAAAAGAGGAGCGTTGAATGTCTGGACCTCATCCTACCGCTGTGCACATCTCCTGACATGCAGCATCAGCCTGTTGGGTGAGAGTCATGCTGAGTTCTGGTGAGTTTTATAAGTTTGTATGGGCATATATTATATGGGCTTTTAGATATTTATTTATTCATCAACCTTTATTTTAGTCATAGAGAGATCAAGTCTGTTTTGCAAATATGCCTTATGTATGAAAAAAAACATACATCAGCACAAAACATAATGACTCACAGATTTAGATAATGCCTTTGACTAGACAGGGAACAAATAAACCAGAGACGTCTGCTCTGGATCCAGGCTTTGTTCCAAAAGCAGGAGACAGTCATCCATGGTCAAGGACAAGAGCTTGTCTGTCTTTTTGAAAAAACAAGTGCACTTATTAGTGAGCAATTTGGGACGCAAAAGGCTGGGGGAAATCCCCTTTAAATCTCATATCTGACAGGGACACACCCCTGAGTGCAAATGTCTGTGGCTGCAAGTCTTCAGACTTCTAAACCAACTGCCTGCTGCTGGTCTATCAATATGTGTTCCCGCACATGTCAACGTGACTATGAATGCCACCACACTCCAACTGGTTATTTCTGTCTCTCGTGTCATCTGCTTATCCCCAAAACCTAAAGTGGCACACCAAAGGTTCAGTGAACACCAATCCACCTATTGACCTTGTCCGTTTTTTTCAGGAGATAAAACTCTTCTCATTATTCCCCTTCTTACTGCAGTCCTCTGTGATGAAATTAAATAGCGTGACCAGATTACATTATGATATGGTCTAAGCAGGTTTTATATGGTCAATGCTGGTCAAGTGCTGGTCTAAGCTGGGCAGTGCTGGTTTGATGAAGGTCAATAATACTAATACAGCTAGACCAGCCAAAACATGCATAGATGTGCTGAACCCAACCTTAAACTTGTCAGCCGCAAAACCAGCATGAGAAGGTCCTAGGGTGACCAGCTCAAGCTTGATACGATCTCAATTTGCAAAGCTGTTTTTTTTGTCTTTGATTCCACTAGCATACTTTTCTTTTTTTGGTTCATCTGGCGCTAGATCCAGGGTTGCTGTGGAAACCAAACAAAACACAAGTGTTGTGGCCCAGTCTTTCTTTAGGTTTTTATGGATGCATTTTCTGACTCAGTGGGAGTAGAAAAACCACTGCGCCACCACATTCCACCGACATCACCAAAATTGTGTCAGGCCATTATCAAAAGGATTGGAGTCCATGTTTGGCAGTTATTCCATTATCTTGCCAGCTTGCTTTGTTCTCTGTCTGCCAGGGCTCTTGATGTAAATGCTTGAGTCTTTCAATGCAAAGTGAACTGTTTCATTCATCAACCACAGGGAGACTCTTGGCAGGGATTGCACTGCATTTACTATCCTAGCACTCCTGAAGAGTAGCCTACAGCTGGCTGCTGTGCTCAATAGTTGTGCACTATATAGAGGGTGCTCTTTTGATGGCAAGCAATAGTGTCAACGAGTCATACAGGCCCTCTGTTTTGGCAAACAGTCATGGCACAGAAAAAGTTATTTTTAGAGGGGATAACGTAAACTCCAGGGACATGTTATTATAAACTAGGCCTGCTGTTGACTGCTGTTGTCCTTCAGAGCTGCAGAGAGCCCAGAAACTAATTAAAGTTAGAAGAGGAAGAAAAACTGAAAGCCATTTGGGAGAGGAGTTATGCAGACAGTGTGTGTCTAGGTGTCCACACCTCTGAGTGGTGACATACCTCTCAGCCCAACTGATTTTATATTACGCACCAGCAGATTCTGATTTTAATCTCAGAAAAATGTAATGTTTGCCTTTAGGGATTTTTCAAACTGAAACGGGGGAAATTACATTGTACAAGGACAAGTTCATCAGGTCAGAAATGTGCTGCTAGACAGAAATGTACTAAATTAAGTTGAATCGCTCTCTCTGCCTGCCATCCTATTTCATTCTTTCTTCTGTCTCCTTTCTGTGTTTTCCTGTTTGGGTGAGCTCATTTGCATACAGACCATTAGCAAACTTTCCAATATAAGGCTAGTCATTACTTCCCCTGATTTGAAACATGTACTACTTTCATAAGCAGTAGGGACAGATGTGTCATCTTTTGGACCAAGGTCTCAGTCCAATTCCTAAAACTATAACAATCATCTTATTTTTACTCCTCTGAATTCTCTGTGTGTATAGACCCATTACCCTAATACTGAATAGACATCATTGTAATACTGGGTCTTTCTTACCCTCTTCATGAATGTCGATCCCCCCACACACATTCATTTGTGTCTCTACCAATCTCTCCACTTTTCACTCTCCCCTACACACTTCACACATTCATCTCTCTGTCCCAATTTGTCTCTCTTTTTCTCTGAGTTTTACCCCTTTCTTTCCCTCAACTCAGACAGTGATGCATGGGGTCAGGATAAACACCATCCTGGTCAGACAGATTTAGCTCCAATGTAACCTTGCGGTTCTACTGCCACTGACCTCTTATACATCTTTAACGTCTATACTGAAACACTATATATATCCCTGCCCCAAAGGAGGTACAAAAAGCTCAAAACATCATTGAAGACAACCTGCCAAATGAAAGCATTTAGACTTTATCCATTTATATTGCACATTCATTTTGAACATAAGAAGTGCAAACAAATATGCAGCCCAAGTACCTCATGGTAACACAACCAGCTCCCTGTACATGCAACTGCCTACCAATGTTCAACATCTGTCAATGGTGGACCAAAGGGGCAAACACGCTTTCAAGACAATAGGCTCTGATGTTCAATGAAATGTTGCAAAGTGTTATTTCATAACGTGCTACAAAGTTTCTTAAAGAGAGCCAACTTTCAAAAAGTGTTGCATATTTTTGTAGAAATTATGCAAAATGTCCAAAAAAGCCCCAATGTTTTTCATAGTGCTGCAGAATTTCATATAATGCTAGAACGTTTTATAGACTGCTGTGAAGTTTTGGTGACCATTTAGAGTCACTGTTTAGAGTCACTGTTATTAAAAGTTTTGAGTAACTTATTGAAAACAAAATAGACAACAACTCTGTTCATAGAATTAATATAACATGACATCATTTAGGTTATGGTATTTTCATTTCAAGTTCCAGGTCCTGCTGATTTTATTTTTTGCCTGATATTAAATGAAACCTAGTCCCTGACAACAAGATAACACTGAAGAAAGTTGTGGATCTGGTTTTCTGGTCCAGAGCTGAGTGTTAGGGCTCTATGATTTACTTTGCAGTCACATAGGGTTAATGTTATGTTACTGATAGTTTAACAAAACATGAATACCTGAACAATGCCATTCAGTATGTCAAAATGCAATTGTTTACCGTATTTAGCTATATTTTTCTTAAAAAATCATAGCCTCTGTCTTGAGTAGTTTCAGAATGAGCTAATTCAAAGGATCAGATCTATAAAAATCTTAGTGACAAAATGTGTATTTTGACTTCTGCATCTTCTTCTGTGGTGTTAGTGAAGGTATTCTTATATATCTAGTATATATAGAGAGGCTCACTCTCACTAAATGTTTTGTAGCACTTGATAAAACTTTGTCGGGTTTTAGGAAACTTTGCCACTGTGAACATTTGCAGCATGGTGAAACCACAGAAGTTTATGTAACTTTGCAGCATTTAATGAAATTTTACAGCATTTTATTAAACATTCCAGCTGACTTTGATATTTCTCAGTATTTTATGAAACTTCACAGCACTTCAGGAAACATTGTAGTAGTCTATGTAACTTTGCAGTATTTTATGAAACTTTGCAACCAGTCAAGACCTGCAGCATTTTATAAAACCTTGAAGAAAATAATGAAACGTTAGCCTATTATTTTGAAAGCTCGTTTGCCCCTTAGTGCTATCTTATCGGTTTCCACACATCATTATTTTGCGGTTTGCCTTCTGTATATGCATAATAAACTAGAAACTATGAGAAAAACACAAACTCTCCCTCTTTCATTTCTCCATGTCTGTCAATAAAAAATAGAATGTAAGGAGATTGAGTGTCCACTCCAATGTCATTTAAATATTAAAAAGCAAAGAAATTCTCCAACCTTCCTGGTTTCTGGTCCATTTTGCGTGGACAGGATCAGGTGTGTATCCACAGGTACCGTTATCAAAGTTGCAGGATCCGGGTAGAAGCTGCAACTGCGCCCCGAACACAGGAACTGGAGGACAAAAAGAATAACGTCCATACAACGTAGCCCACCCGTATGTCACAACTTTCCCTTAAAACATACGTCTGTTCTATAACATTCACAGTCAGTCAATAAAGTTATTTACAATTATGGCAAATAATGCTGCAGAACCCGCATTAGAGTCTACTGCAACAAGTAAAAAGCAGCAATGGGAAAAAGAATAAATGACAGAAGCAGACCTAAGAGAGGAATTGAAAGAGGCGCACGTATACACATGTTAGCATCTGTATATACATGTTGTGGTATGAAAACCTAGCAAATAAAAAAAGTATGCAACTTACAGAGAACTGTGAGAAGGTAAATGCTATTCATGATGCTGAAGTGAGACAATAAAGCGGGTAGATCAGTACTCTTGAGCGCAACTCGTTAAATCCTCACTTATCAGTTTCCAAAGGGAACACAACCACAAAACCGAGCGAGATCATCTACTGCAATGTCGATGTCCAAAAGACTAAGCTCATTGAAAGTTCAACTTTATCTACCAACTCCCACAGCGACTGAAGAGCCGTCTCTGAACAGTTGTCCTGGTATGGGTCCGTAACATGGTTTAATATTCCATTAATCCCAGTCCGAAACACGCGCTAGGTTTGCGGATGGGGCTCGTGGAGACATGGAGGAGAGGGATGAAGCGCCGGACCGTCCTCTCCAGAGCCGGCTGACAGTGGATGCATTATAAAAGAGTTTACCCATAGATCCTCCTCCAACATAACCCGCGTGGTGTAGGGAGGGCACGTTTTAGCTCATTAATAGGCCAGCAATAATTATATGACAAACATAGAATCGAATTGGATACACAAACAAAATTATTGGCAATCTATATTATTTGACAAATAATGTCAGCTTTATCACAAACAAAAACTTTGCTACTTCAAAAGTGTTAATTGCCCCATGTGTGATATTCGCAAAATTGCAAATGTTTTACATTGTTTGTATATACCCTGCAAAAAATAAGGGAATACTTAAATAAGGGAAGACTTAAATCGGATTGAATGCTTTTTATCTTAATGTGTCCCCGACTGTACGTGCATTCCCTATTTTCCAGGATAGGCTATTCGTGTTGGGCGTGCCAGGGAATTTATGGTACACACAATATATGTAGAGTTGAGTTCGAAGTGCTGCTGTTGCTGCTGTAATACTAGAACAACATTCATTCTCATGATCTCTTCCGATGTGCTCTGATAGACATTTCACCAAAGAAGCTCTTAATGTATTTAGCTATAGAATGGGGCATAAAAAGGATGCTGGAGACAATCTACTGAAATACATTTGAAATTCATTTACTTAGTCAAAAATGGCCGAGGGGGTTGGGAATTTTACTTTGGCTGTGTCATTTTTGCAAGGGGGGAAATACTGCAGGTTTGAAAATTTTCCTTAATTTATTCCGTATTTCCACTGCATAATTTTTTTCTATAAATTGGAACAATATTGAAAGAATCTGAGCTCGAGTTCAGCCTTCGTTTTCATACATTTTCAGGTAGAAATTGCAGTGGAGACAAACAACACTTTCCGAAGCTTTCCAAGTACATTATCCTTCAAGAACATTGTAGACTATTACTTTATTACCCTCCACCTCACTTAAATAAATTGATCGCCACACATTTTACCATGTTTTCATGCAGGCTTACAGCCAGAGACATATTTGGTAAACATTTACTAAGTTTAGTATAGCAAGCTGGGATAGTAATTCACAAGTCTTGCTAGCTGGCTAACTAAATGACACCTACTTACAGTGGGGAGAACAAGTATTTGATACACTGCTGATTTTGCAGGTTTTCCTACTTACAAAGCATGTAGGTCTGTAATTGGCCCACTCGTCCATACAGACCTTCTCCAGATCCTTCAGGTTTCAGGGCTGTTGCTGGGCAATACGGACTTTCAGCTCCCTCCATAGATCTTCTATTGGGTTCAGGTCTGGAGACTGGCTAGGCCACTCCAGGACCATGAGATGCTTCTTACGTAGCCACTCCTTAGTTGCCCTGGCTGTGAGTTTCGGGTCTTTGTCATGCTGGAAGACCCAGCTACGACCCATCTTCAATGCGCTTACTGTGGGAAGGCCAAGATCTCACGATACATGGCCCCATCCATCCTCCCCTCAATACGGGGCAGTCGTCCTGTCCCATTTGCAGAAAAGCATCCCCAAAGAATGATGTTTCCACCTCCATGCTTCAGGGTTGGGATGGTGTTCTTGGAGTTGTACTCATCCTTCTTCTTCCTCCAAACACGGCGAGTGGAGTTTAGACAAAATAGCTCTATTTTTGTGTCATCAGACCAGATGACCTTCTCCCATACCTCCTCTGGATCATCCAGATGGTCTTTGGCAAACTTCAGATGGGCCTGGACATGTACTGGCTTGAGCAGGGGGACCTTCCGTGTGCTGCAGGATTTTAATCCTTGACGGCATAGTGTGCTACTAATGGTTTTCTTTGAGAATGTGGTCCCAGCTCTCTTCAGGTCATTGACCAAGTCCTGCAGGTCCTAGTTCTGGGCTGATCCCTTACCTTCCTCATGATCATTGATGCCCCACAAGGTGAGATCTTGCATGGGGCCCCAGACCGAGGGAGATTGACCATCATCTTGAACTTCTTCCATTTTCTAATAATTGCACAAACCGTTGTTGCCATCTCACCAAGCTGCTTGCCTATTGTCCTGTAGCCCATCCCAGCCTTGCACAGGTCTACAATTTTATCCCTGATGTCCTTACACAGCTCTCTGGTCTTGGCCATTGTGGAGAGGTTGGAGTCTGTTTGATTGAGTGTGTGGACAGGTGTCTTTTATGCAGGTAACGAGATCAAACAGTTGCAGATAATACAGTTAATGAGTGAAGAACAGGAGCACTTCTTAGTGAAAAACTAACAGGTCTGTGAGAGCCGGAATTCTTACTGGGTGATCAAATACCTATGTCATGCAATAAAATGCAAATTAATTATTTAAAAATCATAATCAATGTGATTTTCTGGATTTTTGCTTTAGATTCCGTCTCTCACAGTTGAAGTGTAACTATGGTAAAAATTACAGACCTCTAAATGCTTTGTAAGTAGGACCTGCAAAATCAGCAGTGTATCAAATACTTGTTCTCCCCACTGTATATACCCTCTAAGCACCAGCATCCCAGAGATCTTGAGATTTCTTAGTGTAAATGTTACTGCGTATCTAGACTAGTTTTTGGGAGCATGGAAAAAGTAGCCCAACCAAATGATATCATTCTTCTTGTTATTTTCTTGGCTTTATATTTTTTCAAAGCCTTGAAACTTCCAGAATTATAAACTTTCAGTTTGAATTACTTAATATTTTGGACAGAAACTGACAGAATATGGAAAACGCCCCACTTAATGGAAATCTGACAAAAAAACATTTGATCAGATTTAGATATGTATATTGACTATAGTCAGACAAATACATTTAAAAATAAATTATATAAATATAAATAATATAATATAAATAAATAAACATACAGTAGTTACGTTACAGTACTCCTTAACTAAAACTGTATATGGTTAGATATATTGCAACCTTTTCTGGCATGGAAAAAATCATCTTTAGTCTCACAAGCAATTGCAAAAGTCTGATGACATTTATAAAAAAAATTGTGGACTGCAATAAAACTACTTTGTACAGTATTGCAAATGTTTCTGGTACATTTCACAATTCTCTTGTCTTTTCACATGATGAAAATGTTAGTTATTGTCACCTTTATTTGCTTGTTTGCTTTGTTTCAGTTCTTTAAATTGCTCGGTGTTTCTTTAAAATAAAAATAATATCATCAACTGCCACCCTTTGCCTGCGCCTGGTTCGTCCTCTTTGACTACACCCTACTGTGACAGAATGACCAACCAAAACAAGCAAACAAAAACGAAACTCAACACATCAGGACACACTGTAACATGGAACAATGACCAACAAATGAGGGGAGCAGAGGAGAAACATTTAAACATATACTGATTACTTAATTGGGACCTGGTGTGAGTGACAATTGGAGACAAGACATATGAAGGAGACTGGGATGAGTTCATGAACATTGGGAAAACCAGGAATAGTGGGAGATGACGGAGCTGTCCGTCACCTCACCATCACAATTACACACTTGATCCCTGCTTTTAAGGTCCCAAGAATCCAGCTCATTACTTATACTTGTTCTTTTATTTTTGTTGCCAAGTACAATAATCTCATTTATATTATCTTGGTTTATTTGTAGACAATGTTGGTTCATCCAATTATTTCTGTGCTCTATACAGTGACACAGAGAGTGTATTGAGCTGTTGTCATATGGTTTGAGAGCCATGTATATTTGAGTATCATCGGCATAGTTGTGGTAGTTAATGTTGTTGTTCTGTAGAATTTGACCCAGAGGTAGCGTATAGAGATTGAACAGAAGCGGTCCAAGAATTGATCCCTGGGGAACTCCGCTGTGACGGTGAGGTGACGGACTGCTCCGCCTTATACCAACTGCCATGAACTCATCCCGGTCTCCTTCAATTGTCTTGTCCCCAATTGTCTCTCACATCAGGTCCCAATTAGGTAATTAGTATGTGTTTAAATGATTCTCCTCTGCTCCCCTCATTTGTCAGTCATTGTTCCATGTCACTGTATGTCCGGATGCGTGTGGTGAGTTCTGTTTATATTTACGATTGACTTTATACCTTTCAGTATCTAGTGCTCGGTGTTTTTCTGTTTTGTTCCTTTGTGTTATTTTTGTGTTCAATAACACAAAGGCTGGACAGTGACACCAAGGAGGAATACCCCTACCGTCACCCACTGCCCTCCTGTGCTGACGGGGACTCGGACAAGGAGGAATTCCCCTACCCCCCGTACCTACTATTCTCCTTGCCGGCGAAGCAGAAACCCCGAAGGGGAAAAAGAAGGAGAAGGCGCAAACGGGCCAATAACCAGCCCCAAGGTTTTTTTTGGGGGGGTGCTATATGGGAGCATGGAGGAGATCATGCAGATGGCCTTCAGATAGTGGGAGCGCTTCTGGGAACTCCAGGCTGCCCAGGAGCCTCAGCCTGTGCCCCCTGCTGCCCAGGAGCCGCAGCCAGCGCCCCCTGATGCCCAGGAGCCGCAGTCAGTCCCTCCTGCTGCCCAGGCCGGCCGGCAAAATCCGCCGAGGACTGGCCGCCGCCTGGGCCCACCGAGGACTGGCCACCTATGACACCGCCCGCTGAGGACTGGCCGCCTACGCCGCTGCCCGGCCCGCCGAGGACTGGCTGCCGCCCGGGCCCGCTGAGGACTGGCCACCTACGACGCCGCCCGCCGCTGAGGACTGACCGCCTATGCTGCTGCCGGCCGCCGAGGAATGGCCGCCGCCCGGGCCCGCCGAGGCTTGGCCGCCTACGACGCCGCCCACCGCCGAGGTCTGCGGCGCCCCCTACTGTGCCTGGTCCGTTACCCCACAATGTCACATCGTGACATCCGCATGTCATAGCCACTATCAGATTCATGATTATCAACGGTGAATAAGTAACTCCGGCCATCTAGATAAGATCTGAACCAATCAAGTACTCTCCCGGAGAGTCCTTACAAATTTTCTAGCCTATCTATAAGTGTTCTATGATCTACAGTGTCAAATGCTGCACAGAGATCTAATAGAACCAGAACTGTTATTTTATCTGAATCAGTATTCAGCCATATGTCATTTAAATATATTATCAGGGCGGTTTCAGTGCTGTAGTGCGGTTGGAAGCCTAACTGAAATTTGTCAAAGAGAATTCCTAATGTCACAATATTGCTGTGTTGATTGAAGATGACCTTCTCCATGTTCTTGGCTATAAAATGGAGAATTCATACAGGTCTATAGTTGTTCATTATAGATGCATCCAGTATTCTCTTTTTTGATAGGGGCTAAATCGCAGCTTATTTTAGAGACGTTGGGAAAATGCCTGATTGCAGAGAACTATTAACTATTTGCTGTAGGTCCATTGTGTGGCAGTGTGTGGATGTGGAAGCTTTAATATTGCAAACTGTTATGTCTTGGTAGTTGTAGTGACGGTACAGTGTCCTTGTTAGACTGTGTAGTTCTGATGGTCTGTCTAATACTTAAATTTTCTCACGAAAGAAACACAAATCCATTACATTTCATAGTGGACATGAGTTCTGATGCTATCTGCTTTATTGGGTTTTTAAGCTTGTCGACCATAACAAATAGAGTGCGGGTATTATTGATATTCTTGTTGATCATTCCCGATAAATGTTGCTGTCTGGCACTGCGTAACTCATTATTGGAGCTACCAAGGCATTGTTTGTAGTCATAGTGGATTTGAAGTTTAGTTTTCCTTCACTTACGTTCCACTTTCCTACATTTTCTTTTCAGTGTGCTTATGGTGCAAAACGATACAGAACATTCAATATTTTGGCATTAAAATTATCCAGGAGTACATCAACTGACTCAGCACTTATTGTTGGAGAGATAGCTGTGGCTTCCATAAACTGAACATTTATGTATCCTTTCTTAACAAAAACAGAGTTTACTGGAACATTTGGGGTGATAAATGATCAAAAATACACAGAAATGATCAGACTGGGTCAGATACATTTCGACATGTATTCATATAGCCACATTTTTTGTCCGTTGTCTCGTTAAGAACAGGAGCACAACAATCTTCTGTTAGCCATGTTTAAATGAGAAACATAAAATCTAGGTTGTAGGATATTATAATGTCATTTACCAAGAAAGATCTGTTGGCCAGAGATCTGCTATTAAGTAAAGCCAGCTTAATAGATATAATAGGGATTCCTGGACTAGTAGGTTGACGTGTTACAGTTAACAGATTAGACACGTTTACTTTAAGTAATCTGAGGACAAGGGCAACATTTTACAAGATTCATATTGGTATTTGTAATGAATGCACACAGAGCAGGTTGGATGGAGGGATGGATCCAAGCACAAAGTTTAATGGGGAGAAACAATAGTGCAAAAAGAGTCTAAGGGAGGGCAGGCAGATGGTCGATAACTGGTTAACCAATGTAGATCAGAGGCTGAAGTACAGTGGGGAAAATCTAGAGAGGCGGTCACGTAGGCAGGCAGGGGTCAGGATACCAAAACTGATTTTCAAGATTCTCAGATCAAATGAATGCTCAGGAAAAATGCTTGGAAAGGTTGCACACACAAAAACAATACCTCACAATGACCAACAGCAAACATAAAAGTAAACGAGACTCAGGTGCAAACAATAATGGTAAATGAATAAGCTATGTTCAAAAACATTTAAGAAAACAGGACAGGCAAGGCACATTCACGACCAAATGCAAAACCAAAAGCCGAACCTCACAGTATTCACACACCTGACCCTAATAATGCCATTCATTGAGATTAATTAATTATCTAGAACACCAAACATATGAAATAGGCACCTAACTTTGGTGTATTTTTTTCTTTAAGACCACCCAGTGACAGAACTTCAATGGGTGCAATGGGTGCTTGCTATTAAAGATTGACAATGTGACCGGGTGTAATGTCAGATCTTGTCAGCCAGTTAGCTCAAATCTAAGCTGTGAAGATAACTAGTAAATTGTAACTAGTTAAATAGTTAAAATTATATACACAGCAAAAAGTCAAAAAGGAAGTTTTGAGTGAGGAACAGAAGCACTCAATTTGCAGTGGTCTCTTAATTTTTACCCTTCTGTTCCTCACTCAAAACCTTCCTTTTCAACTTTTTTGGAAAGGAAAGAAAAAGGTGCAGTGGTCTCTTAAGACCATGACCCATTTTCCCACGTGCTTTTGGGAGACTTGATGTTTTACAAACTTCAACCGGACTTGGATGTTTTTATTATTAAGAAAACACTTCTGTCTTGTCACCCTACCCCATAGCCCATTTATATGAAGAATACGGAAGATTGTTGTCACATTTAGCACACAGGCAGTACTTTTCAGAAATTCCTACAACTCCTCTAATGTTGCTGTAGGCCTCTTGGAAGCCTTCCTGACCTGTTTTCGTCTCGTCTTTTCATCAATTGTGGAGGGACGTTCAGTTCTAAAATATCTCTGTAACATCTCTGTTGTGCCATATTTTCTCCACTCGATGTTGGCTGTCTTCAACCTGTTCTCTTCATAGATGCATGCAGGTTCACACTGAGCTCATTAGATGTAAGTCTGATGATGCCGTGAGGAATGTTACGCTGCCTGCAACAACATCCAGCATGAACAGTTTGGTGATAGGTCAGTGATGGTCTGGGAGGCATATCCTTGGACAGTTGCACACACCTCCCTGTGCTAGCCAATGGTTCCCTGACTGCTGTTATGTACCAAGATAAAATCCTCAGACACATCGTCAGAACTTACACTGGTGCAGTGGGCCGTGGGTTCTTTTTGGTGCAAGACAATGTCCGGCTTCATGTGGTCAGAGTGTGTAGGCAGTTCCTGGATGATGAAGGCATTGATGCCAATAACTGACCCTCCTGTTCCCCAGACCTGAATCCAACTGAGAACCTCTGGCATGTTATGAATCGGTGCATCTGATGCCACCAAGTAGCACCACAGACTGTCCAGCAGCTCACCGATGCCCTAATCCAGGTCTGGGAGGAGATCCCCCAGGCTAACACCAGTGGTCTTGTCTGGAGCATGCCCAGACGTTGTTGGGAGTGCATACAGGAACATGGGCGCCATAGACACCACAGAGTCACATAATCACTTGCTGTGATGAAATCCACTCAAGTTGGAACAGTCTGTGATTTCAATTGTTTACTCAGATTTTCGGTGTGAGTTTGAATCCAGCGCTCAATTGGTTGGTGATTTTGTTTTTCATTTACTGTTTTTACGTCATTTTGTCCTCAACTAATTACACATTGTACAGAAAAGATTTAGATCTCTTATATATTTTGTTAATCGAGACGCTATATGTGATTAAAGTGTTCCCTTAATTTTTTGGAGCAGTATATTTTTGTTCAGTATAGATAAAACAGTTAAATAATTGACAAATGTATTAAATAGCAAGATTCTTTGCCTATATATTCGATGTGGGAAATCTGCTAGTGATAGTAAAATAGTAAGAGACCCTCTGAGCCTGCTTCCTCTAAGTTTCTTCCTATATTTCGGCCTTCTTTGGGAGTTTTTCCAAGCCACTGAAATTCAACACTACTGTTATTTATTCCTTGGGGTTTAAGGCCAGGTGTTGTGTAAAAGCATTTTGTGACAGCTGCTAAAATAGAAAGGGCTTTATAAAATACATTTTAATGATTGATTGATTTTTAACACAGCTGGGGTGGATCGAAGATATGCCATTCACCCATGGAATTGAAAGCTAATCTCCTCCACAAAGTCCACCAAAATATCAACAGAAGTTGATATGTGAAAATGTGAACAATTAGCAAAAATGCTGTAAAACGGAGTGCTATTACTTAATTAATGCTCAGTAAGTCTCTTTGACTCAAGTGAGCTACAAGTGACCCATATATCCCTCTTTGTGGTCCTTTCTGGTTTTAGGAAACATTTACTGAGAAGATTCTTCACAGAAAGACAGACATTGTTATGTACCCAGGAAAATGTTATGCCATCCCCAAAGGTATGTTTTCTTTTCCCTCCTGAGTTTCTTCACTTTTGCCATGTTTCCTTTCAGTGGGCATCCAAAAGATTTATGCCAATTTTTCATTTCCATAAGTGTATTCATGCAAGTCCTTTTTGAATTGTACTTATACAATGGACTATACAATGGACTGTGTGTGTATGGCAGAATGCATGGGATTTTCTTTGTACTGAATGTGTTTGGTATCTGTCTGCCTCTCTTTCACCTCTTAGTCTGTGGACCAAACACCTATAATAATCTATGGTGACACCAATGTCCAGTGTGACTCAGTCAGAGTGTGGTAATGTGTCTATGAGTGGAATTAGGTAATGGAACAGTCTGAAACAGCATGGTTTTACTGGAGTTAACTGAGCCAGGCTATTAGCTAGCTGGGTCAACTGGACCTGCAGCAGCTGATGGAACTTAAGTGCAGTCCCGGTTCCTGGATAAAATGTATCTGCACTGGTGCTGTGCAAAGATAACAACAGCTGTTATTGTTTGTGAACATGTTATCCAACATGCTTTTTTGTCATGAGGTGTAACTTTTACAACTTAGTGTTATACCTATGAAACAGGTGTGATTATTGTGTTACCTAACTTGCAAAGGATGAATTATAAAACAGTCCAGTGTCCCATTGTAAGAAAGCTAAAAATTACTAAGGCCACCATCTGGGGGGATGTGCAGCCCAAGAGTGCATCTCCGCACATTTCCCAACCATCATGGTTCTTTATTCATTTTACTGTCTTGACAGCATGGGCTTTGCTGAGTATTGGAAAAAGAATGAAAGCCAACGGCCTAATATTCTACAACACTACTGTGTGTGTCTGTGTGTATGTCGTTTGGACTAGGATACGATCTTGATGTAAGACCTCGCTTATGTATTCCCTGCATGTGGCAAATAAACTCTGATTTGGAAAAAAACTATTCCTGTGAAAAAGTATGAGTGTCCTGAAAGTCACCCTTTTCTCTACATAGTGGTCTACTTTTAATCAGAAAATACTGCACTATTTAGGGGACACATTGTCATTTGGAACAGGCTTTATTTGAACATTGTCTTTGTCCGAATAAGTGGATCCACATCTGTTAAAACATCTGTAATGTAAGGGGAACAGATTTTGGAATCATTTTAACAGATAGCTGCTTGGTAGTTATTGTCAATGAAAACCATGTATAATTTCTGCAAATCTTTATTTCCATGTATGGAAAAGCTGAATCTCCCCTTAATGTAATATGAACATGCTTATGGACCAAAATAATTTACATAAAATAGCCTCTAAAATGTATAAATTGTTGATTAAAATGACATTTGTGATTTTGAGATAACAGATTTTCATCCAAGAAGGATGTTATGTAACTGAAAATAATTCTGCCTTCCAAATGACCCACTATTTACTATAGAGCCCTATGTGTTCCGTCAGGGCTCTGTTAAAAATGTGTGTACCATGGGGTATAGAGCGTAATTTGGGATGCAATGTATTTCCACTAGACCAGACCAGACAAAATATTGTTCCAGGTCCTTTTAGTGGAACAGGAAAACCACTTATTCCTTCAGCCTTCTCTTTTGTAAGAACTTTCTGGGGTGAGTACTACACTGACACAGTACATTTCCATGTTTGCATCCATATCTAATTCCTTCATATATGAATAACTGCTCTCTTGAGTCAATGCTACATATACCATATGGTTTTACACTCCGTCAGTCCATATTTTATTGACATAGGTCCATGTTAAGTCATCTGAAGTCTGAATAGGGCTAAGATCATTTTTAAAAAATCAGTTTTTAGACTTGATATTAGAAAGTTCCTAAACCTTCCAGTAGCCTAACAATCAAGATATATTGTCACAACTCCCTCCCCTTGGGCTCCCTCTGCTGGTGCGCCTGGGATCCGGCTGTCGACGTCACTGGCCTTCTTGAGCCACCACCCCCCTTTCCTCTGCAACATCAGGTACACCTGTTCATTATTGTATGTAATTAAGTTAGGTATATGTCTGTCTGTTTGTGAGGAGGGAGTTGTGGGTTATTGTTTTTCACCGTTCTGTGCTTTATGCAAGTGCTTATTATCTGTGTACTTGTTGTTCCTTAGCACTACCTTGCATGCCTGTCTTGGGCACCCTCTTATGCTTGCTTAGCCTCTAATAAACGGTTGCATGCTATACCCCTGCGTGTGATTCCCACTTTCTGAAGCCAGAATGTGACATATATTGTCTACATTTCAGTTTCTTTAAATTACTATTACCAACATAAGCTTACCACAACCACAGCTAACAACATATTTAATGAAAGTAATGGGAGCAGTCATTTAAAAAAATACTGTTGCAAAATCTTCTGAAACCAACTAACATTTGGTTTGATATTACTTAAAGATAATGCTTCCTTCACAGGAGAACTGAGTGACTCCTGTGCATTTGTTCTTATGGAAACATGGTTGAAGAAAAACACTCAAAACATGCTCTCCAAGACTCCAGACCCCAATTAGGGCCAATCATCACTGTTCTTTCTTTTCCCTTTGTTCCTATGCAAAGTGTAAAAGCATCAATTAATGCGAGAACCATCAACTTTCAAGACAATTAACATAAATGGTGAACAGATGAACTGGACTCTATAGTACAAGCCTGTTTTGAGAATAGAGACTGGAACATGTTTTAAGATTCATCCAACCAGGATACCACCGATGTTGAGAAATATTCATTATTGGCCGCACCAGGAAATGTGTAGACAAAAAATGCCTGAATGGAAAAACCCACCTGTACTGCAGCATTCAGTTTATCCATAAAACACCCCAACAACACGGTGTCACAAACTACCTAAACTATATAAGTAAAATCTTTTTATAAGTTCCTCAAATCCATCCAGACCAGACATGGGACCACACAATTCTGAGTGGTCCCAGTCCTAAGCAAATCTCAAGTCAATTATTAACAATAATGGGCATGTCTCAATTAAGTCCCAAGCTCCACAGCTCAGCTCGAGTCAAAATACAAGACCATCATTTGGGGTTTGGAGTACTCAAGTCAAAGTTTTATTCTGATTGTTGGATTTTAGAAGTTATGTATAGTGGACGAATAACAGTGTACCCGGTCGTGTCAAAGGCAAGAAACATTTAGCTATTTTCTGGATTTGCTGCATAGTTGTCTTCGAACATCAACTCATTAGATGTATGCTCACCGATATATGCAAGATGGGCGTTTTTACATAGAACAATTGTGTGACCCACAGAGCACTCTACCTTTAAAGCCAACTGGTCACTCACACATTCCTGAAGTTGGCAGAGCGTGACTTCCTGAGAAAGGATCTACACACAGATGTTATCCTGACCCTTAATCGATTTAGATGAGCTTACTTGTTTCAAAACATACATTCATACAATAATAACACAGTCAGAATACTACAGAAAGTAAATGCAAAAGTATGTAAATATTTCCGGTTCTCTTACACTACTAGATAGTACACAAAATAAATGTTTCCATTGAATGTGCATTAAATGACTGTCCCTTGCAAAGACAAAGAAACTGCAACAGTGAATGTTTTTTTTTACAAACATAAACTATATAAATGTTGACCTGATAACTAACAATGACAAGTCAACCTACAGGGAAGAGGTATGCAAACTGGCCGAGTTGTGCCAGGACAACAACCTGTCCCTGAATGTCAGCAAAACAAAGGTGGGATTGGTGTTTTCAGGTATCAGAATGTACATCACAGAGGCTTCAGTTATAACATTCAACAGTCTGAAGTTCTTATGTGTCCACATAACTAAGGACTTGTCTTGGTCAACCGATACCACTAGTGGTGTGCAGAAGAACATCAATCCTACTCCTTATGGCAACTGAAATGAGGCCCTCTTCACCATCGACAGGTGGTGAACACCTGAACATCTGCATTGACTCTGGTTCACTATGCACACAAACAAATGTACAACACCACCCCCAAAACCCTAAGCGAAGACCCAGTTGATCAACCCAGATCATACTTCAGTTATTGCTGAGACTACAGTATGTTTCTGCTTTTTTCTTTGCTTTGTCGAGTACTGCTATTAATAATTGAATTAGTCGCCTTGGGGATCACTGCAGCATGTGACATTTAAAACAGGAGACTTTGGCCATGAAATATACATAATCATACATTACTTACATTTTTAGATAGCAGTGACTAAGGTTTAAAATGATTGTTTTAATAAAGCTGAACCATGGGTTATTTTTCGTTAGAACCATCTAACATCAAGTTATAACACAGTAAAATAAAAAAAGTATTGTTATATGTTGGCTCTTCTCAGCATGAATATGTGTTGGTCCATTCTAGGGTTGATTTCCATTATGCTGTTGAGCCAAATCCTTGTAAGGTGCCATCAATAATTAGTTGGACGTTTCTTCTCTCTTTCTCCTACAATGTAAACATGGTGAGGCCGTAGAGAGACCAGGCTTTTGTGTAGGGTTGAGGTGTTGTTGAGATTAAGCTGAAGGGGACAAATCCCTTAAACTTAAACACACACACACACACACACCACACACACACACACACACACACACACACACATACATTCATTGACACAGTCTTTTCTTTCAGTGAGTGGAAAAGTAAATCTATGTTTCTGTTAAAGCTTAGAGCTCTCTCTTTCTCTCGCTCTCTTTCTCTCTCTCTATCTGAGGCTTTGTTGTTATTCTCATTAATCACTGACCTAACCTGACCTCCTTCCTCAGGGAACAACACAAAGCCAGCAGCAGCTGTACAGTGGGGAAAGGTGCTAACAGCCACTGTGGAAACATCAATAAAACTTCTCTTTTGCTCCCTCTCTTTCCCCAATGTAGGTCAGCAGTTCTGGGACTTTCTTTTGCTTTCTAGAGTCAGTAACATCAACGGTCAATTAGTCTGTTTGTATATGTGTGTGTGTGTGTGTGTGTGTGTAAACATTGAATGTCAGAGGAGCACAGCTGCAGGAGCAGAAACAGTCATTGGCACAGTCTGACAGAGACAGAGCCATACTCTGACCATTAAAGGAGAATTACAAACATCAGCTAACTTTAGCCACCGATTGCAAAACAATTGTCTGAGAGTGTGAACTTGCGTCTAATTGCCATCAACTTTAATTCACACCACGCAAAATATGGAATTCCTTTCAGGTGATTTTTATTCTTAGTAAAAAGATTTTTATGCTCACAAAACACACATGACTTCAATTTATTTTTAACTTGTGAAATACTGACCAATGACAACTGCATCGTATTTTGCAGTCTCTATTGGCTGGCAGGCCACTTTCAGGCTACAGAGACTAATATTGCATTAAGTACATTTGCCTTCAACAGTCTAGGGGGGGTGCAGCTGCCTCACAGATGGAAGTATAAAGGGGCATTTCACACTGGGGAGTGCTGGCTGGTTTGCATCATGTTTGAGAGACTTCTTGGTCAGTGAGATTTGTTTGAAAAAGTCCAGGAATGGGATTTGCGTGCTAAGCAACACATTTTCTTACGTCAGAAAAAGTACTAAAGGACTAGTGACGTCTGAATCCGTACCGCTCGCCTTACATATCAATTTGTGCACTGACATGATGGTTCTTCATTGATAGAGCCACTGGATGTCTTTCAGCGATGTTACCATCAGCAGTCTTGATATGTACAAGGTGTCAAAATGTTTCCACTTTCTAAAACAACTCTGGTGGGGCGATACTTCCTGCTTTGACCCTAACCCTATCAAACACAGTCAGGAAAACCACCAAACTGGACCAAGAGTATAGTTTCATTGCTATAATGATTTAAGTCAGTGGTTTCTTACTCTCTTTCTGTAGTAGAGCTATTGTCCAGTAGGTTTTCACTCCAGTCAAAAACCTACAGGATGGTAGCACCGGGGAACTGGTTTGGAGAGCATGCTTTAAGGGCTAAATGATTCATTTTGTACATCTGACTGCTACTTTTTAAAGAGAAAAAATATGAGAAAATGTATTTTTTTAATTCTGGGTCCAGAAGACGTACAGTCCTAAATAACCTTCTGATTTGTGCCAATGAGCGGCTGCTTAGAGGATGTGCGTGTGTTTATGGGTGGAGTAGGCAGGACTTGCAGACCAGCTGTATGCCCACCAACTATAATTTTTAGCCTGCTTTCTGACTGGAAATGAGGTCGACTCACATAGCTGGAGGCAAAATAATGGGATGGAGAAGGGAAAGAGACGGAGAGATATAGAAGGGAGTGAAAGGTGGAGAAAGCAAAAGAAGAACAGAGAATGAAGTAGAAAGTGATAGAGCAGACACAATATCTATTCAAATAACTATACAAATATTGAGATTCCTATTTGCGACATTGATTGTTTTTGACATTGATTCAGGGAGCCAGATTATAAAACACTGCCTGCACCTTCATACCTATGCTACTCTGCCTTATTGTCACCCTCTCTCATTAATACATGTTTATCATAATGAACCGAATGAGGATCAAATGGAATTGCCAGATACATTTACATATACTCAGAATGACTTCCAAAAATATTCAAATGAGAGGGTCAGAGGTGTGCAGATAAGAGACAAAACACCTATAAAGGTTTCCATTCTTTCTTGTCTGGCAGCTGGGACCAGCTTACGCACTGTGATCTGAGGAGATTGAATAGCAAGGAAATATTTTACAGGTAATTCCACATCTGTGGATCCTCAATTGCTTTATTTCTTGCTGCCGCACCTCAATATCCCCATTTAATACTTCAAGATATTGTTGGTCTTCTGTGCGTATAGCAACGTTTTATTTCCTGAACTTAGATACGCCAAAGGCAATTCTACCAAAAAGACAAAGGCCATGTCAAAACAAGATGGGAATAACTGAAATACAATTGAGATTTTGGTTCAGGGAAAGTTCACCATTACGCTGCCATTTACTGCTGAATGCTGAAATTTCTTACAGATCCCTCATGTGTTCATTGTGTTCTTACTGGCATGGCTTCATAATGCCAGGATGGCCTTTGGGTATGATATGTGATCTCCAGGACCCAATGGACAAATGGATACTCAGGCACACGTCAAAGGTGTTAGAATCCCTATCTAAAGAAGAAAAGATAGAGGCAAGAGATGAAGGAATGAAGAGATGAAGATGCATTAAAAGATTAGGAATGGATAGGAAAATACTTGTTATTCATTTGACGGCTGTGCGGAAAGCTTGCGATGAAGATGATGACAACTTTGTGGTCAGAGTATTGTTTTTTAACAGAGATGTCATAAAAACTAATGGTACCAGCTGAAGAAAAACAGACCCAAAGCACGATGCTGCCACCACCATGCTTCACTGTGGATATGGTATTCTTTGGGTGATGTGCAGTGTTGTTTTTGCACCAAATAAACCTTTTGGAATTATGGCCAAAAACTTCAACATTGGTTTCATCAGACCATAACACACTGTCCCAAGTGCTTTTGGAAGACTTGATGTTTGTTTTTGCAAACTTCAGCCGGGCTTGGATGTTTATCTTTGTAAGAAAGGGCTTCTGTCTTGCCTCCCTACCCCATCGCCCATTCATATGAAGAATATGGGAGATTGTTGTCACATGTAGCACAAAGCCAGTACTTGACAGAAATTTCTGCAGCTCCTTTAATGTCACTGCAGGCCTCTTGGAAGCATCCCTGATCAGTTTTCTTCTCGTCTTTTCATAAATTTTGGAGGGATGTCCAGTTCTTGATAATGTCTCTGTTGTGCCATATTTTCTCCACTTGATGATGGCTCTCTTCACTATGTTCCATGGTATATTTATTGCTTTGGAAATTCTTTTGTACTGTTCTGCTGACTGATATCTTTCAGCAATGAGATCCCTCTGATTCTTTGGAATTTCTCTGTGGACCACGGCTTTTGCTCTGAGATGCAACTAAGAAAAGGTCAGGATAATCCTACTAGAGCAGCTGATAGAGAGTCAATTTGAATGATGGCAGGTGTGTAATTACTTCTATTTTACATGAGTTTTAAAGTGATTAGTTTATTCTGAACACAGTCACATCCCCAGTTCTAAGAGGGTGTGCTCACTGATGCAACCAGGTTATTGTAAGGTTTGTGTTTTTCATTTTTCCCCCTCAAAGTTTTCAGTTTTTTTTTCATTTAAAAAAATTAAATGATTCACGTTATAGGTCACATTAAAGGTGGAAAGGTGGAAATAAAATATACATCACAAAAACCTGGCATTTTAGCAGGGGTGTGTAGACATTTTATAGCCAGATGTTGGCTACACAGATGTTGGGTGTCAGCATAGACAAGAGGCTATACTGACAGGCAGGAAATGTACAGCTCTGTGGTGTAGACACAGCTTTTCTTGTCTGCAACCTGGGTTTGAGTCTCGAGATGACAACACTTTCTATTGCGGGCCGGCTGAACCAGGCTGGCCTGGTTTCTTGTTTTCTCAATGAAATTTCTGATCACGTCCATAGACATTCTTAGTCACTCTGAAATTAGTTGCTCTTCTGACCTTAAATAGTCATCTCTAAAGACATGTATAGAGACTTTAGATCAAGCTGTGGCAATCTGAAGTATGAGACATATGAGAACTGATGTAAACTTATGATTTATATGTAATTAAAACCCAATTCATTTACTACAGTGTTAGAAAATAAAGTAAAAAAACACCTAAAACCATCAAAACATGGTTCAAATATGGTCCTTGCAATTATTTTTACAGAAATAGTGGAAGAAAGTACAATTAGCTATTTCTGCTGTTTCTGCGGCTGATTTCTGCTTTAAACCCTGAAAGAATGAGCTCAGCTCTTGTCTTCCAGGACTGAGGTGTTGGTCCAGAATACAATGCAGCTGAAACCTGAAGCTGAAGTTGTGTCTGGGCATACACCAATATATCATTCAGCCATTGATATCAGCTGATTGATTATAGGCAAAAATGTCATAACTGGTATTGAATCCCTTAACATTTTTCAGAAAAATAGGGTTTTAATTTTAATATCCATCTAATACTCTTTTTTATAAATAATTTTTTGTGTCCAATTTTATTTTTTATTACAATCATATCTCCTGCTCCCAATGTACTGATATGAACTAATTGGGCCACCATTAAAACAGGCATGAAAGATGTTTCTTATTGTATACATTATATGCAGTGGCAATATTTATAAGCATTATATATATATATATATATATATATATATATATATATATATATATATATATATATATATATATATATATA
>JACXGJ010003697.1:28101-51604 GCA_016801105.1 Esox niger | reverse complement strand
TCAAACATTTGCAGTTAATACAGGTAATGAGTGGAGAACAGGAGGGCTTCTTAAAGAAAAACTAACAGGTCTGTAAGAGCAGGAATTCTTACTGGTTGGTAGTTGATCAAATACTTATGTCATGCAATAAAATGCTAATTAATTTTTTAAAGATCATACAATGTGATTTTCTGGATTTTTGTTTTTGATTCCATCTCTCGCAATTGAAGTGTACCTATGGTCAAAATTACAGACCTCTACGTGCTTTGTAAGTAGGAAAACCTGCAAAATCAGCAGTGTATCAAATACTTGTTCTCCCCAATGTATGGGTGTATGATTTAAAAAACTACTAATGCCAAGGTTCTAGTTGACTGTCCCGTGTTTGATCACGTAGCAAACAAAGTGAATTAATTTAAAGAGATAGCTTCCTCATGGATGAGGAATTTCATCATTCCCTCTTTACCATTCAGTTATACATAGAAAATGTCTCTCAAGAAAAAACTCTCGCAATTCAAAAAAGGATTTTGCTCTCTCAACACGTTTAAAGGTAAGACACGATACTAATGTTCCAATATATTTAACTATGATGATGCTGAAAGGCCCTTACATGTGTTTCTAAAATTTCATAGATAGACAGTCTTGCAGGAGTAAGTACAGATACAAAATTATCTTGGTACAAGAGATGTGTCAAAAGCTTACAGAATAATCATTTGAGGAGCCTGTGTTAGTTAAGAAATTGCCACAACACAGCGTAGATGTATCAGGCTCCAAAGATCTGCAAGATGGCAGTGTTGATTAAGTTACCCGCCATCCCCCAGAGCAAGATGATTTGAGACAAGATGTTTTTTTGAAGAGCGCGAGTAGTAATGATGTTATTGTTCAACATAACCGTGTTGTTGCTTTTATAAACCCACCTCGCAAATCATTGTTTGAGAGTTCTAATAGTGAAGACAAAGCAGATCCGGATTTGTTTTTCAGAAAAGAGCTTGCACGGTTTGTAAAACCTAGAGAAGATCAGTTACACATGCATATACTCGATCTATTGAGCTGTCAAAGGTGACAACATAAAGCTTTTTGGAAAAATAAACTTCCAAGAAATATTTAAAAAATGTATCCAACAGCAGATCCAACACCCTGATATAAGGAATTGATAGATCAAATTAGATCATTAAATCCTACTTCTAACATAACATCACAACATTTAGATACAGAACCATCAGACATTGATTATTCAGCGCTGTTTGAACAAATGAACCAGTTAATTCCAGAGCCACCTGCTTCGAGTCCAGAAGCATTACCCATTAACTATGATGAATTAATCACAGCTTTGAGTCCAGAAGCATTACACATAAACGCAGACTATGAGATGTGATTAGACAAATAAAAGAGTTAAATCCTGAATCACAAGCTGCCCATTCAAGAGTTCAAATTACAGAGTTAGATCCTGAACCAGCTTCTTACATGAACCGCAGGCCTCCCATTGAGGTGAGAAACAACAGGGTAGAGGTGTTGATAGAAATGGGAATATTGTTTATTGCAATAAATACAGCAACATTGAAATCCAACAGCGTTTTAATTTTGCTCACCCGAATGAAATGTATGATTATTTAGCGTTCTATGTCAATGTGTAAACCACTTTGACAGACCTGTTAGAAAGAGCTATAGCCTACGCTGAGGCTAGAGATGTATTGCAATTAGAAATTAGGGGTGATTCTATGAAACAATGGATCCTATATTATGGAGAATGGTGATGCAAACTTCTGGATATGACTGAAAGGCTTGTACAGTCCAAATTCTCAATCTTAGCCGATAATACCCTAGAACTGATTGAGCAAATATTGAGAACTGCTCAGGGTGAGGGCGGACAGAAGAAGGCTGAAACTCTTTTAAAATCCGAAATAACAACAACAAAACAACAAATGATGTTTTGCCATTTGTCTAGCGCATTTATTTAATCCAGGTATAAATATAGAAGGACTACGGATAGCTACTGAATTTCAGAGAGCAGTGGGCTTGTCCATTTAAGAAACTGTAGCGTTTTCAGATATAGGTCAATTTGAAACCTTACTCGACACCAAAGTGGTTGTTCTCTATCATAGTAGGGATGATTAGGCCATTTTGAAATTCCAAAACACGTTACACCTTCATCCACAAATACTGTATTTGTTTGTGCAAGACAATCATTATTATGGCAAAAGATCATTAAGTCATTCTTGGGTGTAGCCTACATTTGTCTGTCATGCCATACCGGCTTTATGCGATTAGGAGGGCACTCCTGTCCTTATAACTGTGCAGTATGCCTTAATGGGAACTGTGCATATTAGCCACTACAGCTCACAAAGTGTTATGACTGTAACCGTACATGTTGTTTAGCTTACTGCTATGAAAAACACAAGTTGGCCTTAATCTTGGCCATCTAATGTTGCCAGCTGGTGTGACATCAATAAGAGATGTCCCTCGTGCCATGTCAATTATAACAAAAAAAATGAATAACCCTGAACCACACAAATGTAGCAGAAAACGTTGTCCAATATGTAAAGGGATTTTGGATTAAGTTGGTGTATTTGAAAAGGTCCACAAATGTTATATTTAATCTTGGAATGAAGAGCAGCCCACAGAAAAAAAATTATTTTATGACTTTGAAACCTCACAGAATGACTCAACAGGTTAACACATACCTTCAAGGGTAAAACGTGGAAGGCTAAGGGACAGGATTGTGCCATGATTATTTTAAAACACTTTCGAAAAAACGAATATAGAAAGTACACATTCATAGCCCATAATTCAAGAGGTTATGACTCCTATCTTCTTTTTAACTCCTTGATAATAAAAGACGAAACTCCTACTCTTATAGGAGAAGGAAGCAAGGTATTGTGTTTTATAGATACCATATTTAATCAATGAAATATTGACAGTCTTAGCTTTCTTCCCATGAAACCCTCTCAAATGCCTGAAGCTCTCGGTTTTGAAACATCTGTTAATGTCAGGACTGGGGGTAGGGACCCAAGCGCGAACTGGGAGAGAGAGGGAGACTGGCAGGCAGAGTAGTCGGGGACGGGCTATAAAGGGAAAACCAACCGTAAAGATTTTTAAAGACTTCAAATGTGTTCTCAAATGTTACTTGTAACGGTGTCATATGTATGCTCTTGTGATAACTGTTCTAATAACTTTTTGTCTTGAATCACGTCAAAATAACACCATGTGTTATGAGCTGTAAAACATCACCACGTCCTTTCCTTCAAAGTCCTGTTATAACGTTCAATAACTGTAGCTTTTACATCTGAACCCATAGCAAAATGGATAATAATGTGCTCGTTCATTAATTTTTTTAATGTACAATTAAAGAACTCCTTTCCAGAGCCCGTTTGGACTTTCTTGGGAATTCCACTTTCTTTCAAAATAGATGCAAAAACCCTCGTCACTTCAGCACCGCTCTTATTTAACACTCTCACATAAGGTACTTTTGAGAATGTGTTTATTACCGTTAACATGTAGCGATTTCCATAATTTCTATCAACAAAAGCTTGCATAACACAAGTCGGCCTGGAATTGGCATAAACAATGAGTGGTAAACACCCTATTTCGCGGGAAGGTTTTTCTCACTGCTTATGGAGAGGATAAGCGTCCTGTCTGGACAGCCAATCAGTTACAGGTCCGTCACTTATACTACTTCCTATTTCTTGTGCAATCGTGATCTGCAACATCGATCAGGTAACGTCGTGATCTGCAACACTGTGACAACTATGCCATCTGCTGCCCATCCTCCCCCTGCAGGAGGCGGGCCTCAGCGCTCGATGTCACCGGCCTTCTAACTCCACCGCCCATCATCAATCCATCACACCTGTTGTCTTGTTTAGCGCACCGGATCATCATCAAGGAATTTCCCCTCCAGTATATATGTTCCCTCTGCTCCCTCTGTCTTTGTGTGTTATTGTCTTGCCATTGATGAGCACAAGTCAGCTATCGTTATTAAAATATTTGAATCAAAAGTCATCGTCTCCGCATTCTGCTTCCAGGAGGACTTTGGACAGGGACCGCAACGAGTCAAGCCTGTTACTCCGCAGTTGTGGGTAAAGACCCCATGTCGTCCTAAGTTTAATACGACAGAAAACAGGGAACATTTTGAAAATGCATTCCTTAGATCTACAGGGATTTATAGTGGAGAAGGAGAACTGACTCTAATCCACCAGCACAATAATATAGCAGCGTAAGATGTTGGGGCTGAGACGGGGGGTCCAGTGACACTGTGGCCCTATCCGGAGGAGGCCCCGGACAGGGCCCAACAGGCAGGAAATCAATCCACCCACATTGCCAAGCATCAGACAAAGGGACGCCCACCAACCGCAACCATCCTGAATGAGGGCCGAGTATTGCCAGCAGAGCACAGCCCAATTGCACAAGTGCGCAACAGAGAGACAACAACAAGCCAGTGACTCCGCCCCCAAATGGCATTGGAGGGAGGGCATCCCAGTGGCGATGAGAGCCCACCTGGCAAGACAGGTGGGCTGGACAGTATCAGGCCTTTCTGGTCACCTTCACGCCCCTGGGCCAGACTAAACTTAATCATAGACCAAGCTGTAGAGATGAGTCTTTAGTAGATGCTTGAAGGTTTGCACTGAGTCTGTATTTCAAATTTAATTGGCACATCATTCCAAAGTAGTGGAGCCCTATGAGAGAAAGTCCTGCCTCCGGCTGTTTGTTTCGAAATTTTATGTACAGTTAAAAGGCCTGCATCTTGTGATCCAAGGTTACGTGCAGGAATGTATGGCTGGATCATTTCAGCGAGATAAGTAGGAGCAAGTCCATGAATTGATTTCTAGGTTAACAATAAAACCTTAAAATCAGCCCTAACCCTAACAGGCAGCCAGTGTAAAGAGGCTAGTACTGGAGTAATTTGTTTTGTTCTAGTTAGGATTCTAGCAGCAGTGTGCAGCACTAATTGAAGTTTATTAATTGATTTATCAGGGTAACCGGAAAAAAGTGCATTGAAGTAATCTAATCTTGATGTAACAAAGGATTCATTTTTCTGCATCAGTTTTTGATTGAAAGTTTCAGATTTTTGCAATGCTTCGAAGATGAAAATAAGCAACTCTTGAGATATATTTTATATGCTCATCAAAGGAGAGGTGAAGGTCGAGGGTAACACCGAGATTTCTTACAGTTTTTTGGGATACGACCATGCAGCCATCGAGGTTCACAGAGAGATCTGCCAATAAGAGTCTTTGTTTCTAGGGTCCTAAAACGAGCATTTCTGTTTTTCTTGAGTTTAAATGCAGGAAGTTCTCGGTCACACATGCTTCCATGCTTTATCAAAATATATAACCGTGTATCATCAGCATAGAAGGTAAAATTGACCTAGTGATTTCGGATTACATCTTCAAGGGGCAGCAAATATAATGCAAACTATAAAGGGCCCAGGACCCAAGCCTTGAGGAACACCAAAACACACTTTTGTTTTGTCCGAGGATATACCATCCACACATACGAACTGATATCTTTTAGATAAATAAGATTTAAAGCAGGCTAGAACTTTCCCACATAGCTCAATATGGGTTCCAGTCTCTCTAAGAGAAGGGAGTGATCAATAGTATCCAAAGCAGCACTAAGATCAAGAAGCAACAGGATGGATGCGGAACCTTAGTCTGAGGCCATTAGAAGGTCATTTGTTACCTTCACAAGTGCAGTCTCAGTACTATGATGGGGTCTGAAACCGGACTGGAGCATTTCATAAATGTTGTTTGTCTTCAGGAAAGCATTCAGTTGTTCGGAAACACATTTTTCTAAGATTTTTGAGAGGAATGGGAGGTTTGATATTGGGCTATAGTTGTTTAAAGTGTCTGGATCCAGATTCGATTTTTTTAAAAGAGGCTTAATTTCAGCTATTTTTAGTGAGTTTGTTACACATCCGGAGGAAAGGGAGCAATTTATTATTTTCAACATTGGCTGACCTAGAACAGAAACTAGCTCCTTAATTAATTTAGTTGGAATTGGGTCAAGTTGACAATTTGTGTGTTTAGAATTCATTACAAATTTAGTGAATGTGTCAACAAATTTTGTTCACCTCTATCAGGTTGGAGAAATATGCTGATCAAGAAGATGTGAGTGCTTTTCGGTATTTAAGTGTGCTGTCTATCCAGGCTAGTCTGAATACTTCCAACTTGTGGAGCGCCACTTTCACTCTAATTTTCTGGAGGCTTGCTTTAGTGCTCTAGTATTTTCTGTGTACCAAGAAATCTATTTGTTGATATTGAAGAATATCAAGAAATCTATTTGTAGTCCGAGAATTTATAGTGTGGCTTTTGAAACTCATTGTTTGCGGAGCGAGTGGACTTCTTGTTTTTACGGTAAATGTAATAAGACAGTGATCCGATATTCCAGGATTTACAGGGGAAATTATTAGATCTAAAATATTGATTTCTCTTGACAGGACTAAATCTAAGGTATGATTGTGGCTGTGCGTTGGACCGGAGACATGTTGGATAAAACCCATTGAGTCAATTATCACTTCAAAGCGTTTGACTTTTCCATATGAATATTGAAATCGCCAAAAATTAGAATACTATCAGCCATTACTAGAAGGTTAGACAAGAATTCTGGAAACTCATTGAGGAACATTGTATATGGCCCGGGCGGCCTGTAAATAGTGGCTATTTAAAATGATTCATAAGCCTGGTTAACTTTCGAGAGCAAAACTTCAATAGAATGAAAACCAGTGGTGTTTAAGAGTACATTTATATTTACTGTCACAAATATTAACAACACCCCCTCCTTTTCGGGATGCAAGGGGGATATGATTACTAATATAGCCAGGAGGAGAGGCCTCATTTAGGGCAGTAAATTCATCAGGCTTCAGCCATGTTTCACATAATCCATTAACATCAAATTTATGATCAGAGATCAATTCATTTACTGCAATTGCCTTTGGAGCAAGGGACCCAACGTTTAGGAGTCCCATTTTGAGATGCGATGTAACAATCATTTTTATTTGTGACCCAGGTATACAAAGGTTTTATCTCTATAAGGTTGCTATTGTTAGCGCTTCCTTGTTTAACGTTTCTCAGCCTGGAACGAGTCACTGTCGCAATAGGCAACGCTGTACTAACTACTCTGGCTATGCTATCGGCATACTCCACTATGCTAGCAGGCTGGCTAATCATCTCATGGTGAGGCTAGAGAAGTGAGACTCCTGTCAATGTTCCTAGATCAAAGAAGAGCACCACTCCAGCTAGGATGAAGTCCGTCGCTCCTCAGCAGATCACGCCTGGCTAGAACTCCGTTTTCAGACAGCGATTGAGTTGGACAAGTCTGCTGTAGAGCATCACTACCCCTAGCTGGGAGGGGGCCAGAGACAATTACTCGATGCCGACACATCTGTCTCCTCTCTTACCAGACATGGAAGCCCCGGAAAAAACAATGCTACCATCCGGTCTTAAATCATAAAATCATTTTCATATTCTCACACATATGCAGCTGCCAAAAGGTCAAAGGACAAAGCAATTCTTGTGGGTCTGTGACTTGAGAAAACTACAAAAGTGTACAGAAAACATTTCAGTGTAAGAGTCACATCTCTGACAGCCCGACAGTTGCCTTGGACATGTGCTCAGCCTCACCGATGTTATACAGAAAAGTGCAACACAAAGAATTTGTTCTGAACTGAGAGCATGTTGTCATGGGAAAAAAAATATTCTCGCCAAAAAGAATGTAACAACTCAAAGGATGTAATTAATCAGGAGTGTGTGGATTCAAATTTGACTTTAATGAAAAATCATGAAAGCCGAGTTGACTGCAGGAAAACTGTCTTGCCCATTCCGGCCACACAAATGTATACAGTGTTATCCAACAGAACATCTCTGGCCGTCTTAATTCCCCTTATGTTAATTCCAGGGCGGAGCTTTCCCCCGATCGTTTCGCAACCTTCCAAACTCTGTTCCTTATTAAATGTTGATGGCACAGACTCTAGAAACTTTTTAAAAAAAATAATAGAGCCATTAGTGCACTTTATTTCAATGGGTTTGATTACCTTTATTATTCATTCATTGTAATTGTATTGGCCTAATACAAGACTTAAACATAATATGATTATAGTGTTGATTAATTGATATAATTGATTAATTGATATGTGCTTAATCATACGATACATTCATAAAGGGTGAGAGTTCAGAAACATCTTATGACAAACCTCTAAAAATGTCCACAGTGTATCATAGGAGTGATATGACGGCAGCAAATATTGTTCAGATAAATGATCGATTGTGCAGAAAAATGGCAATTCTCAAACAGATAAAAATTAGGGAATGATAAAACATCCAAGCAGGGTCTGATAACTTTCTCCTGAGTTAGATGTCTGTGGAGTATTTGTGCTTCAAGTTTTAATGTGGCCCACACTTAAAATTCATAAATGTCATTGCCTTTACTGGGTTCAAACCACTACACCACAGCGTTACATGTTTCACTACTCGCGAGACACCATTGAGCATTGTGTTAAACTTAATAAAAAACATTTGTCAGTTTAACTCCACCACAAGCTTATTTGCCAGTGATAGGCTTACTAGTCTACTTACTTCATTGGAATAGTCATAAGAACAGAGCAATAGCTAGCAAGGCTGAAGATTTTTCTTTCTTTCATTCGTGAATGACATTGATACAATAAGTATAGGTGATGATAACTGACTTTTCGTCAAGTGAAAAGACGAGAGAATCGTAGAAACCCCAACTCTTTCACTGCCCAAGGTTTTTTTTCTAAAGCCTGTTTTACCCCAAAAGGCATGCACAGCATGCTTTGAAAATCCACCAGAAACAGTTGCAATATAACCGTAAACAGCTTTAGTTTAGGCTTACTATAACGTGGCTACTGAATGTTGTAGCCAGCTAAGTTTTTGTCTATCCTGACCCAAAAAGCATGCATGGATGCGCAAAAACTAGGCAATCAGGAGGGTTTTAAACTACAATGTACATTTATGGCCACCAGAGGGCAGTATTAGTCTTTATACATGAAGAAAGCAACGAGTGCAACTGAAAAGCTACACTAAGTGGACAGACCTAACAGTTCTTCAAATAAATGTATGCAAGACCAAAGATCAAATCCCAATTTCCAAGGACAGTGACATTGCCCTGTGTAAGGTTCTGTCTTTCATATATGATGATAATTGGGTTTCCTCATCCATTACCGTAAGAGGAGGGTTGTTAACCCTGGTGTCGGGGCTACTTTTCTATGGTCTTTTTATCACTATGATGCTTGGTCCGAAAATTCTATTTTTCTTGGTCATCCCAAATCCTCCCCTATGAACATTGCTTTAAATGTGTTTTAATCAATATACAATGGTGCTCATACGTTTGCATACACTAGCAAAAATGAGATTCTGGCATTGATTTTAAAAATATAATTGATCATTTTAAAAATTGTATTTTATTTAAGGATACTGATCATATGAAATCATTTATTATCACGTAGTTGTTTGGCTCCTTTTTCAATCATAATGAGAACAGAAATCCCCCAAATGGCCCTTCTCAAAAGTTTACATGCCCTCGAATGTTTGGCCTTGTTACAGACACAGAAGGTGACACACACAGGGGAAAATGGCAATTAAAGGTGAATTTCACACACCTGTGGCTTTTTAAATTGCAATTGGATTCACGGAGCAGGCTAGATACAGACCATGTGGTAATTTTGTTACTGATGAGATAAAGTGAATATTTGGATATTGGTTTAGAGTTCTCAGATTTTGGATTTCAATTGATAAAGTGATGAGAAATGACATAATCCCAAAATTTTGGAGAGTCAAACATATTTGGACAGATCTTTAGTGCCTTGTGAAATATCCCATGCTATCAATGGTTGCCTGGAGCCTCCGACCCAAAGACCACCAGATTTTGAGTGCCTTTCCTGGTGATGCTCTGCCAGGCCTGCACAGCAGCAATCCACCATTCCTGCTTTGAGTGGGGCATTTTGCTTTCAGCCTTGTCTTCAGCATGTGAAAGGCATGTATTTTGATTCATTTTCAAATACTGTAAAATGATCTCAACTAAATATGTACTAAGGAATTATTAGAGAACACTGTTGTTTGGTATTTAGTATGCTGTCAGCTGTATACAGACAAATAAACAGTCTGTAGAGCATCATAGAAAAACAAGGAATTAAACAGTTTATAATGTTTGTGTAAACAAATTCAGTCTAGAATGTTAAGAACATAAATAGAATCTCATTCTAGGTCCGTGGTTGTAATGTCAAAACGTAGAAGCTCTATGTAGTCGCTGTTGTTGTTGATTACTTATTTGCACGTTTCTGAGTTGATGGATCTGTTGGATGGAAGCTATGGGTCATCATCAACAATACCTGAATCCTGCTTGATTCTCAAAAATCCCTGGAAATGATGACAGCACTATAACATGAGGACCGTTCTCTAACATGCCCTTCTCTCCTTCAATGATATCCAGTCTCACCCACCTTTAACAAACCAAAAATCACATGATAGTCACTAATGAAAGATTAATCCTCTTCCAATGGATATACACATTGGTTGTGCAACAGAGTTGGGATAAATAACATTTTAATTTAGACAATTCAAAAGGAAATTGAACTTATTTGTAACTTTTAAAATTCATCCTAGATTAAAAAGATCGGAATTTGAGTTCACTTCTTTAACTTACTGAAAGGAAAGTAATTGACCATTTTACAAAGTAGCCTAGTAGGACAAACCAACACAAGAACACGTAAAAATAACCGACCCACTGTTTAGGATATACAGTATCATTTTCCCATTCTAAAAATAACTAGAACAATCTCCATCAGTCAAAGAGCATAAGAGAGGAATGTGCAGTCATGGCCCAACCCTATGCGTTCCAAATAGTCCCCTTCTCCATCAATAGTGCATAAAAAGTAGGGAAGAGAGTAGAGTCCCATTTGTCACTGAGCAGCTGCTGGCTCCTGCCACAACTGAATCTCATTTTCCATGACGTAACATTTCTCTCGTTCATATAATATCCCCCATCGTTAGCATAGAGGCCAAACAGGTGAAAGATAGGTGAAAGAAAATTGCCAATATGATGAAAAATGAGTACCCACCTGACCTTTTATTTTGACTTTTAATTGTGGATATGCTAGCCCTTAATGACTAGAAACTTCTCTAAAACGATTCCACATTTGTAAGAAATTAATAAAGGTTTTTGTTTATGTAATTTCATTTTGAGATGTCACTTTACACAGTGCTACAAACATACACTGTGCTACAAACATAAGGTCATTCTCTCGAGAGCTGTGGGTGGTTTCCTGTACGTGTTCCCTAAACGTCCAATCGTAGAAACCGGATGAAGGATGGAGCGAGCTCAGCCTTTTCATTGGTCGAGCCAAGCAGAACTACCAAAGCGTTGCTTGAAATCAGAACACTGCTCACGTAATGTGTGCGCGCTGATCATGAATCGCAGAACATAGCAGCCACAAAGCAAGAACAAAAGGAAGAAACATTGGAAATAAATAACTACAATGGAACATTCAAACATGTATTTAGGCCTCGATCGAGTGTTTAATATCGTGCTGTAGTAACAGTGACCTTGGATTTTTTGGTAGACCGGGAGGTTCTGAAACCTCCATGTTCTTCATTCACTTAAATAAGGTCGGTCCCACTTCGCAATGGATTTCATCCTAAGCGGGACTGCTGCATGTGGCGCTTGTCTGTTCACCAACCCACTGGAAGTTGTCAAAACTCGGATGCAATTGCAGGGAGAGCTTAAAAGCCGAGGGACATACCAGATTTACTACCGCAACGTTTTTCATGCTTTTTATACCATTGGGAAAGTAGATGGACTCGCTGGTTTACAGAAAGGTTTAGTACCCGGACTTGTCTATCAGTTTTTCATGAATGGAGTGAGGCTGGGGTCATTTTCAGCCATCGAGTCATCTGGATACAGTCATACGGACGGGAGGGTTAGCGCAGCCAAGACTGCAGTAGCAGGTGCTGTCGCTGGAGTAGTGGGGGCAGTGATGGGAAGTCCCATCTACCTGGTGAGTAGGCAACGGCGCATGTTCTGCGCCACGGATTATCGTGTGTTTACAAACATGGGTAGTGAGTGACAGTTGCGGCTGCCGTATATGCTTGTGCATTTGAATCCACTCGTCAGTCCAGTAGGAAGATAAACGACAGTTTAACATGCTTGTTGTTTTCATTACATAGGTGAAGACTCACCTTCAGAGTCAAGCCACTTCGTCGATAGCTGTTGGACATCAGTATCAACATCAAGTAAGGTCACAACTCACTCAAAGTCAAATGTGCCATTGTAAATGCTATACCCAGCTTACACTTACGTAACCACGACCAACCGTGACGTTATGGACTGGTAATCTCATGACCTTACCTTCTCAAAACGTGGCAATTTACCACATATGGTAATATTCCTTACCTACTCAGCACGTCCGCAGGAGCGTAATTACACGACGTACTGACAACGTAAATACTTACGTACCTGTTTGGTAATGATCATATGTAACTCCAACGTTATCTGAAGGTAATTAATGATAACAATTAGTAATCTTCCTTCCCTGCTCAGGATGTAGCAGAAATGTAATTACAGGACGTACGGACAATGTAAATACAACCGGGAAATATTAACTCCTATATGAGGGGTGATTCGTGCATTTAATAGGCCTATGGAAGTTACTGCTATGACTCACCAAGTCACTTAACGTCTGAACAGCGCCTCAAAATTATGTCTTAAATTAACGCAGTCCATGAACAGCGCCTCAAAATTATGTCTTAAATTAACGCAGTCCATCAATAGATACGCGTGTTTCTTACAGACGACACGTCCACAACATCGACACGCCAACGTTTAGACGTCAAGTTAATGGCCTACAGACGTCACGAACAAATCACAAGTCAGTATTACGAGTTAATTGATAATCGAATCTTAACATGAATATGTCTCTACAACGTGTTACGTGTTGTCTAAACCTAGGTATTGTGCAGCTGTTGAATGCATTTATTGACACACCTGCTATCGACTGCGCTGCACAGTAGTAAAACGATTTGCTCGATTGCTCTGTAATAAAACCTACTAGGAAAGACATTTCCTGAAAATTCCGTTTTTCAGTTCGGAATTTACAAATGGAAAACGTGGCGGAATCTTTTCTTTTTGTGTGATTAATTCTCATCATTTCTATTGACAAATGTTCTGTATCTGTATTGGTTGCTACAATGTCAAATGATCTTGGCGGCTTTATTTGTGTTGGCACTTGATTTGAGTCTATAAGCTACTGCTGTAATCGTTTCGACATTCATAGGCGAATGATCATTCACATAACAGTGCTTTCTGCTGTCGAGCGCATATAGTAGAGACCTATTCACCAATCACCTAAAAAACTGTGAGGGTTGCGGGGTCACAGGTAGATCGAGGTTTATAATGGTGTTAAAGTCTTCCTTGGGTTATCGCATCTTGGGGGGGGGGAATAAAAACCTTAAAATAACCTGGTGGCGTAAGTGTGCACACCCTCTCATAACTGGGGATGTGGTTGTGTTCAGAATTAACCAATCACAGTCAAACTCATGTTCAATTGAAGACATTACACACCTGCCATCAATTAAAGTGACTCTGATTGTTTACAAATAAAGTTCAGCTGTTCTGTAGTTGGATTTTCCTGACATTTCCTTGCATCTTTGAGCAAAAGCCATGGCATCAGAGGGATCCCATTTTTGAAAAATATCAGTCAGGAGAAGGGTACAAAATAATTTCCAAAGCATATAGATATACCATGGAACACAGTAAAGACAGTAGGGTGGCAAGACGGAAGTCTTTTCTTACAAAGTTTGCAAAAACAAACATCATGCCTACCAAAAGAATGTTTTGAAAATGTGTTATGGTCTGAAGACCATGGTTTAACTTTTTGGCCATTATTCCAAATGGTATGTTCGGCGCAAATACAGCACATCACCCAAAGAACACCATACCCACAGTGAAGCATGGCGGTGGCAGCATCTTGCTTGGGGGCTGTTTTTCTTCTGCTGGAACTGGGGCCTTGGTCAGGGTGGAGGAAGTTATGAAGAGTTCCAAATTCCAGGCAATTTTGGCACAAAACATTCAAGCGTCTGTTAGAATGCTGAAGATGAAGAGGAAGTTCACCTTTCAGCACGACAATGACCCAAAGCACACATCCAAATCCACAAAAGCATGGTTTCACCAGAAGAAGATGAACATTTTGGAATGGCCCAGCCAGAGACCAGACCTGAATCCAATTGAACATCTGTGTTGTGATCTGAAGAGGGCATGCACAGGAGACCTCATCGCGTTATTACCCTCCCCGACAAGAGCTGGCTTAAGCCTCATGTGGTGCGAGACAAGGCAACCGTGTCTGACATCCACCTGTCAAACCCCAGGCCAAATTTTTTTTTGCATCACCTTCTGCTGGAGGCTCACACACTGTCAATACGCTGCAACCAGGATTCGACTGAAGCAGAGTTGTAGCTGCACTGCAAGCTGGAACGCTTTGGAACATTGCTCCATGCTAGGTTTTAGGTAATAATTGCAATCCATATCCCACATCAGGGCAGAAATAATAAGTAGCCTACCTCGTTGCGTAGCTAGCTATCTTTAAAACGTATAGCTCAGATTCAAAGAATTTAGTAGACTTACTAACTATCCCTACATATCTAGCTAGTTGTCATTTGGAAGCACTTACCGAAATCTATATCATTGACACTGTAATTCTTCCTTCATAAACACATGCACTTAATCGAAAACTCCAGACCAATGGCAACCGTCAATAGGAGTAACTTAATATTAAGGAACCCCCATATTAAGTTATGCCCCTGACTTGCGGTTTGCAAATATACCCTTCTCATCTACCAGGCTCCAGTCCGGATATTCCATAAGTCCCACCAAGCGAGCCCCGGACTGAAACCTTGCACACGAGAACTGAAGGAAAATGTGTGTCGAAAATATGTGTCAAAAATGTGTAAATGCAAAATGCAGATCCATAAGAAAAATTAAGAGTTGTAAATGTAAGTCAAAACTTGTGAATGTTAAGCAACAGGTTAAATGTTTTACAGAATTGTTTTATTTGTGAAATGTTACCTATTGTCAGTTTTCTATTTATATTTGTGAAACATATTTACATATTTACAGTTAATGTTTTTATTTACACAATATTTCACATTTACAAATCCTATTTTTATTTGTGAGTTGTGATGAATATATGGACGGATTTTCTAGATATGATCTATGAACATTCAGACACATCTAACTCCAAATTAATGATATGCATTTGTTCAATCTTCCCTCATCCTTTCCTCATCCTTCTTACTACCCCCTCCATCCCACCTTTATTCCATTCATCTCCAACCCACCTCTCCCAAGGGTATGTTCCAGGCTCTGGCAGCAATCCACAAGCAGCATGGAATACTGGGTCTGTGGAGGGGTTCCAGTGCAGCCGTACCCAGGGTCAGTGTTGGGTCAGCCGCTCAACTCTACTCCTTCGCCGCATCCAAGGAACTTGTCGTTGATTTACAGGTTGGGAAATGTCTCTCTGTGGCCGACTGTTCACATGACCTGAGTAGTTGGCTTGCATGTGTGCACATTTGTTGTAGGTGCCCAAGACAAATGTGCTAGCTTGTAGTGGGAAAATAAGGACACAAAGTCTACAGGACCAAAAGTTGAGTCAAGACAACTAGTCATGTGAGAAAGTAAGTACACTTTGTGGAAAGTTGTCATATATAGATATAGATATAGATATCTATCTGTCTATCTATCTCTCATAAAGTTGACATATATAGATCTTTGAGTTCAGCTGATACAAGAAAAGCCAAGCATGTTGTGTATTGGAAAACCTTTTAATGTTAGCTGGTTGTCTAGCTTCTCACAAGAGTATGCACTGCAAGGGCAGTGTTTGAACAGGAGATTTTCACTGCCGATTTTTCTTTTTACTGGACATCTTTGAACATGCCATTTAAGATGTAGTTTTATGAAACACATTTTAGTGACTACAACAACTGATTACAAAAATGTACCTAAACAACTAAAGGAAAATATATTCCAAAACATACCAGGACTCAACATAATTTGTTTTTGGTGCGACCAGTGGGTTTAAAACTCTCTGGCCCAAATTATCTTTTTTTTTTACTGTCTCTCGTTCCAAAAGTTAGAACCAAATACTTATGTTAACACAATTAATCATTTATGAAATGCATTCTAGATATATAAAACAAAATATTGTTATTTCTTTCATAACATTTCTAATTCTAAAAATGTATAAAATGATTTTGACTTTCAAAAAAGCATTTGTCTTTCAAACAAAACACTAACTCATTCACCCCAGGGAACAAGGCGACCGGCCGGTCCGTCAGTTACTAGATTTGAGGTTTTTATGTCGTGCAATCATTTAAATCATTTAAATTCCCGATACAACCACAGGCCCTGAAGATGGATTGTCATGCTAACCAGGTGCTGTTTGCTATTGGCATGGCTGGTCGGGGAATGTTTGCGAAAGTTGTAAGTGCCTTTGTAAAAAGACCCACATTTGTCCGCTCTAGCCAGCAACTTGGGACAGACGACAGTGCATCCCTGTTCTATTGAAGTCGAAACCGGTAGACTAAATAATTTTTTGCACCTAGGTAAAAAATGCTTTATTATACAACTAAACCAGATGGCCACGTGTCACATCACCACTCAACTATTAACTGGTCAACAGCACGCAATGGGAGCAGCAAGGTAGTTTTGGCCGGATTCCCATTATATTCAAACACTATTTGCATCAAATGTTGCCTTTCTAATAAGCTTTGTATCAAAGTTTCTTTCAGTTTTTTTTAAGTCTGCCAGTCAAAATTTTTACTAGTTTGAAGCCCACACCCCATTCCTTTTATGAATAGCATTATGGTTAATGATATGTCTGATACATACAATAGGGCAGTGGTCACTACAATTTAGTGGCAAAACATGATTTGCCAAATATGCATCAGGGACATTTGTCAATTTTCTTGTTTTCGAAAGAGAAGCACCATTAAAATAAGTGTTTGATTATAGGTTAAACATTTCCAGAAACAAATAACTTTATTCTGAAACTCAGAAGTCAGTCTATTCTTGTTCTGACAAATTAAAGCTATTCAGTGCGAGAAATTGCTAAGAAACTGAAGATCTTGTACAATGGTGTGTACTACTACCTTCACAGAACAGCAAAAACCCAGAATAGAAAGAGGAGAGGGAGGCCCTGTGTGTTTACGTTAGTGTCTTGTCTGAGAAGCAGGCACCTCACAGGTCAACAGTGAAGTGGTGAGTCCCGGATGCTGGCCTTCTAGGCAGAGTTGCAAAGAATCATCTGTATCTTGGAATGCCCAATTAAAAGAAAATATTAAGATAGGTAAAAGAACACAGACACAGGGCCGGTGAAGATTGGAGAAAAGTGTTGAATAGGTTTGAGGTTTTCCGATCACAAAGAAGAACAGTGTGTGAAGTTCAACACTACTGTTGTTTGCTCCTTGGGGTTTGAGGCTGGGTGTTTTGTGAAAGCATTTTGTCACAACAGCTGATGTAAAATAGGCTTCATAAAATAAATGTGATTGATTGATTGTAAGATGCAGACCAAAATAATATTGCTGGAGGAGTGCTTGATGCCAGCTGTCAAGCATGGTGGAGGCAATGTGATGGTCTGGGTGTGCTTTGGTGGTGGTAAAGTGGGAGATTTGTACAGGATAAAATGGATATTGAAGAAGGAAGGCTATAACTATTTAGGAAAGAATAACTATAAAGAAAAACTAACATGTCTGTGAGAGCCGGAATTCTTACTGTTTGGTAGGTGATCAAATACTTATGTCAAGCAAAAAATTGCTAATTATTTTCAAATCATACAATGTGATATTCTGGATTTTTGTTTTTGATTCCATTTCACAGTTGAAGTGTACCTATGGTAAAAATTACAGACCTCTATATGCTTTGTAAGTAGGAAAACCTGCAAAATCAGCAGTGTATCAAATCTCCCCACTGTAGGTTTTCATGTAAACAGTGGGTTTAGATAGTAACCATCCCCTTTCATAATGTTCAGATTTTGTTACCTTAAAGCCTGAAATGAAAACACTGCTTTCATTTCAGGCAATAAGGCAACAAAATGTCAACATCATGACAATCTAAAACCTATGTATATATCAGTAATGCATTGTGTGTGTATTTGGGATTGTTTAACGAAACCACATTAATACATAGCAATCAGTTTCAATGAAACAATAGGTGAAAATGTCCAAGTGGTGTGGAATATCATACTATATGGACTGAACAGAGGCCTTTTGTAAAGTATGTACAACGTGTGTAAAATTGTTCTTATTGGTGATTGTTTAGATCAGTCCGATAATAATAAAAATTGTTTTAAATTAAAATGTGAAGTCCAAGGTAGATGTAATACTTATTCAATTCGCTGTGTATCAGAGTAAATTGACTCATCAGAGCCCTTTTGTAAAGTATGAAATCTTTGTCACATGTTGATTTACTTTGTGATGATGGCACAAAATCCTCACAATGTCAGTGTTGAGCTCCATCTAAACTATGTTGTTAATAGCAGTAGTTTCATGTTACTCCAATTACTTGTTTATTTTAGGGTGCCATTGAAAATTTACTCTGGCATTATAGAGTGCTCTAAACCCATGTTGCCTCCTTTGGCAAATATGAACAACACCTGATAAAAATTCTTTGTTTATCCACCTGATCTTTCATTCAAAATGTTAACAAATATCTAAACTTTAATAAAAGTAAAGCAATTGAAAAATTACATTACTATCATAAAACTAATGTTTTTCTCAAATATGTGCCACATTTATAGTTACACCATCATTTAACACATTGTGCAACCGCTCTTGGCTAAGATAACAGCTCTAAGTTTTCTCCTGTATTTTGTAATCTGGTTGGACAAAACAAGGCAAGGGATTATAAGACATTCCTCCATATTGAATCTCTCCAGATTCCAAGGCCTACACATGTAGACTCCCCCTTCATCTCATCCCACAGGTTTGGAGTTTGACATTGTGTGTGTTTCAGGGGACTGGGATGACAATGGCAAAACCTTGATTCTGTTAGCCAGTGAATTTTTTTGTGTTGACTTTGAGGTTGCTTTAGATCATTGTCCTGCTAGGAGATCCAACCCTGGCCTGGTTTAAGCAGGCAGAGGCAGTCAGGTTTTGATTTAATATCTGCTGATGGAGTCCATGACCCAATGTATCCTAAAAAGTCATCTATGGCCTTTGGAAGAAAAACAGCCCCACAACATCCAAGATCCATAACCATACTTTGGAATGAGGTACTTATTTCTGTCAACCCTAAACCTACCTCTATATTAAAAAGCTATATTTTGGTCATATCTGACCATAGAATCCAGTCCAATTGAAAGTTGGCATCTTATCTTAATTTGGAGACTTTCTGACCCTGAGCACAGCTGGCGAATTGCAGATGCAAGACCCAACTCGCATCTGCAATTCACCAGCTGTGCTCAGGGTGGAGATTCTCTGGCCACTCAAACCATCCTTCTAACAATCTATTATTCAGTTCTGCCCCTGTCTGTAATTAGCGTTATTAGCATTGTCCAAATTCATGAATGGAAAGGGTTTGTACCGATATCGCAAAGCTGCATTGTAAGCCGAAAACTACTCAAAAACACTTCAAACTGCATTCACTAATCTGTCGTGGGAGCAGTAATTTTTTGTGACTGTACGCTGACAAAACAGCCAGAGGAATTAGCTGAATACAAACTTGCACTAGCATACTATTTCCTATAGCCACCATACACAGCTTCTGTTCTTCAGCAGTGATGTCTTTGAGCTATGTGAGAATAGCTTGCTTCGCCTAGCTTGCCCATTTTTGTTGGTGAACATCAGAATAATATTTGTAGTTGTGGAAAGTGCCGTGGTCATAGGAAAGGTACGAGGGATGTGGGAGAGGAGAGTTGAGGTATCACTCGTTGCCATAACTGTAAGGTCTGTTCACAGTTCCATCTCTCAACCACATTACCAGGAAGACATACAGTTGTGCTCAATAGTTTGCATACCCTTGGAGAATTGGTAATATATGTTCTATTTGTAAAGAAAACAGGAGTGAGCAGGCAAAACACATGTCTTTTATTTCTTATAGGTTTCACATGCAACTGTAGGTCATAACAGAATGGCACAATCATAAAACAAAACATGGTAACAAAGAAAAATTGCCTCCAGGTCATGCAAAGTCTTTGGTCGTCTTACATGAACCAGACGTTGGAGATTTCCCCAGAGTGGATAGATGAAATTAAGGTTAGGAGACCGTGATGGCCACTCCAGAACCTTCACCTATTTCTGCTGAAACCACAGAAGTTGCCTTGTGCTTAGGGCCATTGTGTTGCTGAAAAGTCCAAGAGCGTCCCATGCGCAGCTTTTGTTCAGAAGAATGCAAATTGTCTGCCAGTATTTTTCTGATAACATGCTGTATTCAATCAATCAATCAATCAAATTTATTTTATAAAGCCCTTTTTACATCAGCAGTTGTCACTAAGTGCTTTCACAAAACACCCGGCCTTAAACCCCAGGGAGCAAACAACAATAGTGATGAACTTCAGTGGCTAGGAAAAACTCCGTAAGAGGGCCAAATTTAGGAAGAAACCTAGAGAGGAACCAGGCTCCAAGGGGTGACCAGTCCTCTTCTGGTTGTGCCGGGTGAACATATTAATAGTCCAAATTTTAATAATTCAATGTATGTGGGCTAAGCCCGGAGTCTATTTAAACCTAGTCCAGATTAGAGGCAAAACCGGAGGGACAAGGACAGGGGGGATCAGCAGAGTGGCAGCTTGAAATGGTCAGGTATCGTCTTGATATGCAACACAACCAGGAGGACTTTGGACAGGGACCGCAAACGAGTCAAGCCTGGTACTACCTAGATGTGGCTCCAGACCTCATGTCCTCCTAAGTTTAAAATGACAGAAAACAGGGAAAATTTAGACCCTACACCCCCAGCACAATAATATAGCAGCGTAAGACGTTGGGGCTGAGACAGGGGGGTCCAGTGACACTGTGGCCCTATCCAGAGGAGGCCCGGGACAGGGCCCAACAGGCAGGAAATCAATCCACCCACATTGCCAAGCATCAACCAAAGGGACGCCCACCAACCACAACCATCCTGAATGAGGGCAGAGTATTGCCAGCAGGGCACAGCCTAATTGCACAACTGTGCAACAGGGAGACAACAACAAGCCAGTGACTCCACCCCCAAATGGCATTGGAGGAAGGGCATCCCAGTGGCGATGAGAGCCCACCTGGCAAGACAGCAAGGGTGGACAGTATCAGGCCTTTCTGGTCACCTTCACGCCCCTGGGCCAGACTACACTTAATCATAGACCAGGCTGAAGAGATGAGTCTTTAATAGACGCTTGAAGGTTTGCACTGAGTCTGCATTTTGATTGGCAAGTCATTCCAGAGAAATGGAGCTCTATAAGAGAAAGCCCTGCCTCCGGCTGTTTGTTTAGAGATTTTTGGTACAATTAAAAGGCCTGCATCTTGTGATCGAAGGTTATGTGTAGGTATGTATGGCTGGATCATTTCAGCGAGGTAAGTAGGAGCAAGTCCATAAATTGATTTATAGGTTAACAATAAAACCTTAAAATCAGCCCTAACCCTAACAGGCAGCCAATGTAAAGAAGCTAGTACTGGAATAATGTGTTAAATTTTTTTTGTTCTAGTTAGGATTCTAGCAGCAGTGTGCAGCACTAATTGAAGTTTATTTATTGATTTATCAGGGTAGCCGGAAAAAAGAGCATTGCAGTAATCTAATCTTGATGTAACAAAAGCATGGATTAGTTTTTCCGCATCAGTTTTTGATAGAAAGTTCCTGATTTTTGCAATGTTTCGAAGATGAAAGTAAGCAACTCTTGAGATATATTTTATATGTTCGTCAAAGGAGAGGTCAGGGTCGAGGGTTACGCCGAGATTTCTTACAGTTTTTTGGGATACAACCATGCAGCCGTCGAGGTTCACAGTGAGATCTGCCAATAAGAGTCTTTGTTCCTTGTGTTAGAATGTCGTATAGTGGTAGTAATAATAACTCGCGTACTCGGTTGTCAAGGGAGAGAGTAATTCAATTGTTTATTGCAGCATATTGATAGTCTATTAGCACATGATGTTACAGGCTCAAACTCTTACCTACTCTCTTTGTCTATCTCTACTCTCTCAACTGGAATGTGGCGTTCAAGCTGTTAAATACCTTGGGGGGTGTGTTTACCTAGCAAAGCCAAGACACTAACCCCCACACCAAATGGTCAATCTAAACATTCCTGTGGTTACCAGAGCCAAACCACAGGGCGAATCTTAACTTTCTGTTATTCTAAACATCTAGTCACATTCACTTCTAATGAACTATACATTCATATTGTAGTTGCTAATGCTCAGATCCTACACTTGGGTCCTAAAACGTGCATTTCTGTTTTTCTTGAGTTTAAGAGCAGGAAGTTCTACGTCATCCACTTCCTAATGTCTGAAACACATGCTTCCAAGGTAGCTAATTTGGGGGTTTCTCCATGCTTCATCGAGATATATAACTGTGTATCATCAGCATGGCAGTGAAAGTTGACATTATGATTTTGGATTACATCTCCAAGAGGCAGCATATATAGTGAGAACAATAAAAGGCCCAGGACTGAGCCTTGAGGAACACCAAAACACACTTTTCTTTCTGATAAATAAGATTTAAACCAGGCTAGAACATTCCCACGTAGCCCAATATGGGTTTCCAGGATCAATTGTGTCAAAAGCAGCACTAAGATCAAGAAGCAACAGGACGGATGCGGATCCTTTGTCTGAGGCCATTAGAAGGTCATTTGTTACCTTCACAAGTGTAGTCTCAGTACTATGATGGGGTCTGAAACCAGACTGGAGCATTTCCTAAGTGTTATTTGTCTTCAGGAAAGCATTCAGTTGTTGGTAAACACATTTTTCTAAGATTTTTGAGAGGAATGGGAGGTTTGATATTGGCCTATAGTTGTTTAAAGTGTCTGGATCCAGATTCGATTTTTTTTAAAGAGGCTTGATTTCAGCTATTTTGAATAAGTTTGGTACACATCCGGAGGAAAGGGAGCAATTTATTATTTTCAACATTGGCTGACCTAGCAACGAAAATAGCTCCTTGAGTAATTTAGTTGGAATTGGGTCTAGTTGACAATTTGTGGGTTTAGAACTCATTACAAATTTAGTGAATGTGTCGAGCGATACGGGATCAAAAAGTTCCAGTGTCCCCATTGACACCTGTTTAGGTAGGTTCAGGACATTTTCAGGACAACTGAGATTTTGGGGACTGTAATTATTTGAGAAGTCAGTTATTTGTTGTCTAATGGTGATGATCTTTTTATCCAAAAAGTTCATGTATTCATTACAGCTAAAGTGAAGACCCACTTCACTTGTTGAGCGTTGCTTTTTTGTTAACTTTGCGACTGTATCAAAGAGAAATTTTGGATTGTTTTTGTTCACCTCAATCAGGTTGGAGAAATACGCTGATCGAGCAGATGTGAGTGCTTTTCGGTATTTAAGTGTGCTGTCTATCCAGGCTAGTC
>JACXGJ010003697.1:0-28001 GCA_016801105.1 Esox niger | reverse complement strand
TGCCACTTTCTCTCCAATTTTCTGGAGGCTTGCTTTAGTGTTCTAGTATTTTCTGTATACCAGGGAGCAAGCGTCTTGTTCCGTAGCTCTTTTGTTTTAAGTGGTGCAACCACATCTAAAGTATTTCGCAGTGTTGAGTTCAGATCCTTGATTAGATCGTTGGCGGATTTATTTTCTTTGTCACTGATGAGCAAGCTTGGAAGAATATCAAGTATTCTATTTGTAGTTCGAGAATTTATAGTGCGGCTTTTGAAACTCATTTTTTGCGGAGCGAGTGGACTTCTTGTTTTTAGGGTAAATGTAATAAGACAGTGATCTGACATTCCAGGATTTAAAGGGGAAATTATTAGATCTGAAATATCGATTTCTCTTGACAGGACTAAATCTAAAGTATGATTGTGGCTGTGCGTTGGACCTGAGACATGTTCGATAAAACCCATTGAGTCAAATATCGCTTCAAAGGCTTTTTGAAGAGGGTCGTTTGACTTTTCCATATGGATATTGAAATCGCCAAAAATTAGAATACTATCTGCCATAACTACAAGGTTAGACAAGAATTCTGGAAACTCATTGAGGAACATTGTATATGGCCCGGTCGGCCTGTAAATAGTGTTCATGTAAAACGATTTATCAGCCTGGTTAACTTTCATGAGCAAGACTTCAAAAGAATGAAAGCCAGTGATGTGTTTAAGAGTAAATTCATATTTACTGTCGTAGATGTTAGCAACACCCCCTCCTTTTCGGGATGCAAGGGGGATATGATTACTAATATAGCCAGGGGGAGAGGCCTCATTTAGGGCAGTAAATTCATCAGGCTTCAGCCATGTTTCACATAATCCAATAACATCAAGTTTATGATCAGAGATCAATTCATTTACTGCAATTGCCTTTGGAGCAAGGGACCTACCATTTAGTAGTCCCATTTTGAGACGAGAGGTAATATAGTCATTTTTATTTGTAACCAAGGTTGAGGAAGGTTTTATCTTAATAAGGTTGCTATTGTTAGCGCTTCCTTGTTTTACGTTTCTCAGCCTGGAACGAGTCACAGTCGCAATAGGCAACGCTATAATAACTACTCTGGCTATGCTATCGACAGACGCCACTATGCTAGCAGGCTGGCTAACAGCCTGCAGCCTGTCATGCACCCTATCTCATGGTGGGCATTCATCTTGCCATCAATTTTCACATGATTCCCTGTGCCTTTAGGTCTCACACACCCCCAAACATCAGTCAGCCGCAACCATGCTTCACAGTGGACATGGTATTTTGTTCACAATAGGCCTTGTTGACCCCTCTCCAAACACAGTGCTTATGGTTATGACCATAAAGCTGTATTTTGGTCTCCTCACTTCAAATTACAGTGTGCCAGAAGCTGTGAGGCTTGTCAAGGTGTTGTTGGGCATATTGTAACTGGGCTTTTTTGTGGCACTGGTGCAGTAAAGGCGTCTTTCTGGCAACTCGACCATGCAGCTGACCTTTGTTCAAGTATCATTATATTGTGCTCCTTGAAACAACCACCAAATCTTTTTCCAAGCAGCCTGTGTTTCTCCTGAGGTTACCTGTGGGTTTTTCTTTGTATCCCGAACAATTCTTCTGGCAGTTTTGTCTGAAATCTGACCTTTGCTTGGTCTCATGTGATCCCTGACTTCTTAATAAGAGATTGCAATGTACTGACTGGCATTTGCAGGAGTTTGCATATCTTATTATCTCCTTTTCCATCTTTATAAAGTTTCATTACCTTGTTACGCAGGTCTTTTGACAGTTATTTTCTGCTCCCCATGACTTAGTATCTAGCCTGATCATTTCATTCACATGAGAGCTAACAAACTCATTGACTATTTATACGCAGACACTAATTGCAATTTAAAAAACCACAGGTGTGGGAAATTCACCATTAAATGCCATTTTCACCTGTGTGTGTCACCTTGTGTGTCTGTAACATGGTCAAACATTCAAGGGTATTTACACTTTTGATCAGGGTCATTTGGGTGATATCTGTTATCATTATGATTAAAAAGGAGCCACACAACTATGTGATAATAAATTGCTTCATATGATCACAATCCTTTAATAAAAGACATGATCTGTCATATTTTCAGAATCAATGCCAAAATGTCACAATTTCTGCCAGGGGATCCCAACTCCCAATCACCAACATACTAAGCCCGTTCAAGAGTTTGATAGCTTTCCAACGTTCTTAGAAATGCCTTCCGTGTTTATGATTTTGCTTATTCTTTTTGGACATACACACTTGTATTTTGATTTTGCCTTCTGGTTTACATAGTTATTTATATTATTGCTATACTTGCTTTATCTACAATTTTCAATGCTTTTACACATGTTCATATAACCCATCCACCTTTATATTTCATTGCTGCTAGTTTACTCAGAATATTATTGCTCTGTTTCCACTATATATATTTCTTGATTCTTACTACGTAGATGTCGTGTGCCCTGTCACAATAATTTTAACTGTGCAGGATGACACTGCGTGATTGGGTGCATTTGATGAATAAACTTTGAACTTCTGGATTTGCTTTGTTTGTATCAATGTCGACTTCTGCCTGCTCGATCTGAAATTAAATTCTAGCCGCTCTTCAATTGTGACAATACCTCTGCCTATCCCAAGTTGTATTGTGGGAGAATCAATGGAGCAACATCGCAAATGGGACATATCATTTTGGCGAGAAACATTTTAATACAGAGGATTGTGACCCAGATTCACTTAGAGAGGACTCAAGGCAAATGCCAGACAGATTGTAATACTTCCGATTGCTATGTCATAATGCACAAAGTACACAGTGCCTCCGGATATTCTGGGCAAGGGTTGGGGATTAACACGTTCACCATCACCCCCCTTTATCTGCTGTCCAGGCTTATATTCAGTCAATTCATCATCTGTGTATTATGGTTAGAACAAGTAAGGCAGTATCACCCGAAAATTGTTCTTCCTGTTTGTATTCAGAGTTCGACATAATATACAGCTCCGGAAAAAAAGGACTGCACCTTTTCTTTCCTTTTCAAAAAAGTTGAAACGGAACGTTTTTCCAGAGCTGTATATATATTTTCTTTTCTCTCTCAAGCTAATTAAGTTTAACCGTCCGAGGTGAATATCAAAGATGAAATGGGTAACTTGCTTTCTAGCCGGCGAATACTATCTTTAGTTTACAGTGATGTATAAACTTACTCTCCCCAAGCAAACATGTGGATTGATACTGTGGAAAAGGACATTTTTATATATGACAAATTGACAGCAGCAGTCCTTTTGTTTATGACTTGCAATACATGAAAGGGATTTTGTTTCTTGGGGCAACCAAAGAAGTAATGAACTGGACAGATGGCCAGGTCAGAGGGACAGAAGAAACTGTTAATCCGTTTATGTGTTTGTTGTTTTGTTCTGCAAAGAGAAATCCAAAAGGCTCTGGGAAGGGGGGTGACCGAGTGGGGTGACTTCTATTTAGCCAGTGTCTGATCATCATTCAACAACCAGTTTGCTGGGTCAAGCCTTGCCACTGTTTCCAGCAATTGCTGTATCAATACAGGTTCAATATGCATATTCAGAATAATAGACATAATGTATGGTATTTTCCACGACAGTCAGATATTTTTCCGGATCATCTGCACACTGGTGGGAGTAAGACAACTCAAACTGACCAAAACTGAAAACAGGGTAAAGGGACCTTTTTCAAAAATCCCTGTTTGAGAGTGGCTCATTCCCAGTAGAGTGCTGAGGCTAACCACTGTTGGTAAAATAATCCAGAATATGGATTGTAATTGAGTGTCTGCTTACTGGACTATTGAACTGGTAGGCCTACTGTATGTATGTGAACTGTGTTTTGTACCAGTGTTAATATGGAAGTACTAGAATGTGCGTAGGCGCACAATGTGGAATTTGTTAGTTTTATTATTGTTCTATTCATTGACTATCAGATATAATTATAAATCAAATGAGATATGGTTAGATTATGAACCAAGAATTGTTTAGAAGCTACTCTTTGGGATTGATACTTCAATGTTAGCGAGCTATGTTAACAAATTATCAGTAATTGGAAAAGTAATGAAAATTGTGTTAATGTATTCTTGCAATTTTGGTATGTCAACTTTAAATCATGGAACCAACTACAGAAAGGACACCTTTAACATTATAAAGTTTCAATATAAGTTTTCAGACTTCTCCATAATTTGTGGTAATTTCCACAATATAATTTTGAACAAAACTGACCAGTGATTTGAAATGAGAATTATATTGTGAAAATTAAAACTTTAATTCGAAGAATACAACATTGTCATGTTCTTTGAGGCACCGCTTAGTTTGGAGTGTTTTAGAATAGTTTTTTGCTTACAATGCAGCTTTGCGATAGCGATACATGGTTTCCATTCATGAATTAGTATGATGTTAATAGCTCTAATTACTGACTGAGACAGAGCTGAAAACATTTTTGTTTTAAAAAATGACTATGTACCTGATGGACCAACTCGGGGGTAAGGTAACTGCCACCGAAATATGATTTTTGGATGATCTATCTGTTTAACATTTCCTGTTGCTTTAAACCTCTTAATTATTTATAGTGTAGATGGGCCTTTTCAACAGTTGAGACATTTTCTTGTATCCACTTCCACAACCCTTTGCTGCACATCATAACTGTATTCTCAGGTCCTTCTCATAATGATGTATGACTATGGGAATTTGGCCTCTATGAAAATATTCATACCCCAGTGAAAAAGGAAGTCAAGGCTTACCACATACAGTAATCACTTAGGTGAACCTACACATTTTAAATATGAATGGGAATTCGATTTATCTCGTAAGAGTTTCTAGGGCTGCCAGTAATAGCGGCCATGTTTTGGAGAAAAATATTCAATTAAAGGTTTGATTTTGGTGAATATATTAAATGAAAGATGAGGGCAATAAAAAGGAAATATCTTTTTTCCACTGCTTCTTGTTCATATTTACCAAGGGTGCCAATATTAGTTGAGGGCACTGTACTTTGATTTCAGAGCATTCTGGTTTGAGTGCTAGGGCACTAAATTATTCATTAATTTACAAATGACACAGTGTCTGGTGTCTGTAAACACTGTTAAAAATGTAATTATATTGTTGCCAGTAACACAGTTGTAGTCATGAAATCAGCATAACCAGATTTGAAAGGGAAAGAAGGTAGAGTGAGGTGTTAAAAATGCATTTGTGTCAGTAAAGTAGCATGCAAGCTGGCCAACATTAACCTGTTAGCTTGGGTGCTTGTAAACCCTTGCGAGATCAGAACGCAACCCAAGAAATATGACAACACTCTAACACTGGAGTTTATTTACGAGAGCACTCTTAGTCATAAGATGAACTGTCCACAAGATTTGACACGAATGGTTATGCATGATAGAGATATGGGGGGAAAATGACTTCTGTGCAATGGGACACTCGTCCTATAAGTACTTGCTGGGAAACCAATCCCATGCGTACTAACTGTTCTTTCGCTCCCTCCACCAGGTGTTTTCAGAAGGCAGTTGGCTGGTGGCCCTGAGTGCAGGTATGATCAGCAGTGTTGCGGTGGTGGCGGCGATGACGCCCTTCGATGTGATCAGCACACGACTATACAACCAACCTGTTGATAATGCAGGAAAGGTAAGTGGTTCACGTCACATGTTTCCTCCTTAGTGGTTCGGCTAATAAGAACATGTCACGCGTGAACACCAATATCTTAGGCTCGGTGATCAGAAGCATTCTAAAAATGGATGCAGTCACTGTTGTTTTAAGAGGCCAGTCAGACAGTTGTGGTGATCAGTTTGGATTCACGTTCTTTACATTTTCAAATCCGAGGAACATTCCTGCATTACTAGAGGACTGGTAAAAGTTTACCGAAATCAGACTTAATGACACCACTATTTAACAGCAGGCTGAAAACCAACTGGATAATGTCTCATTTTCAGGGTGAGCTCTATAAAGGATTTGGAGATTGCTTCACGAAGACACTCAGAAAGGAGGGCGTGACAGGGCTGTACAAAGGCCTGGGTGCTTCCTACTTCCGCCTGGGGCCACATACTATTCTGTCTCTATTGTTCTGGGATGAATTGAGAAAGCTCTGGCAAAAGCACAGATAGCAGCTGGCAGCCAGACCAAGATCAGGTGACGCTCACTCTCAGGCCTTTGCTTCAGAGCATTTGTAAAGCTATTTACGTCATCTAGAACATCTAGCAGTTGATTACTGTCATGAGTTAGGAAGAACATCTCCACTTTTGATATTTGTCATGTCTTGATATACAGTTGTGCAGAAATGTTTGCATACCCATGGAGAATTGGAAATATATGTACCAATTTGTAAAGAAAACATGAGTGAGCAAGCACAACACATGTCTTTTATTTCTTATGGGACAAACAAAACCTGATGATAAAAATTCTTTATTGTTTATCCACTTGTTCTTTCATTCAAAATTTTAACAAATATGTACATTTTAATAAAAGTAAAGCAATTGAAAAACGACATAATTAGGAGATCCAACCACGGCCCGGTTTAAGCGGGCAGAGGCAGTCAGGTTTTGATTTGATATCTGCTGATGTCTGCTGATGGAGTCCATGATACCATGTATCCTAACAAGTTACCTCAAAGAACCTCAAAGGTCCAACACCATACTTTTCAGTGGGAATGAGGTACTTTCCTGCATGGCTATCTTTCTGTCAAGACTAAACACAAAAAGCTCTATTTTGGTCAAATCTGACCATAGAACCCAGTCCCATTGAACGTGGGCGTCTAATCTTAGTTTTAGAGACCGTCTGACCCCAAGACCCAACTTGCATCTGTAATTCTATGGCAGAAAAAGAAATGTACTGACCCCTGTTTAAAAGTCTGCATACCCTTAGTTCTTAATACTGTGTATTTCCCCCCTTTAGCATTAATGACAAAGTGCAGTCTTTTATAATAGTTGTCAGTGAGGCCCTGAATTCTTGCAAGCACCACACGTTTGAGATTTCCCCAGAGCGGCTTGATGATTTTAAGGTTAGGAGACTGTGATGGCCATTCCAGAACCTTCACCTTTTTCTGCTGAAACCACAGGAGTTGCTTAGGGTCATTGTCGTGCTAGAGAGTACAAGAGTGTCCCATGCACAGCTTTCGTGCAGAAGAATGCAAATTGTCTGCCAGTATTTTCTGATAACATACTGCAATCATCTGCATTCAGATTCCCAATGCCTTTAGAGCTCACACACTCTCAACTTGTTGACCCCTCTCCAAACAAAGCGCATACGGTTGTGACCATAAAGCTCTGGTTTGTTTCTCGTCTCTCCAAATGAGTGTGCAAGTAGCCGTGAGGCATGTCAAGTTGTTGTTGGGCATATTGTAACCAGGCTTTTTTGTGACATTGATGCAGTAAAGGCTTCTTTCTGGCAACTGTACCATGCAGCACATTTTTGTTCAAGTATCGTCGTATTGTGATCCTTGAAACAACCACTCTCTTTTTATATATTTTTCCGTCTTTATAAAGTTCTATTGCCTTGTTTGATAGTTATTTTCTGCTCCCCATGGCTCAGTATCTAGCCTGCTCAGTGCATCCACATGAGAGCTAACAAACTCATTGGCTATTTGTACACAGACACTAATTGCAATTTAAAAGACCACAGGTATGGGAAATTCACTTTTGATTGCCATTTTAACCTGTGTGTGTCACCTTGTGTGTCTGTAATAAGGCCAAACATTCAAGGGTATGTAAACTTTTGATCAGGGCCATTTGGGTGATTTCTATTATCACTTTGATTTGAAAAAGAGCCAAACAACAAGAAACCAGGCAAGCCTAGTTCAGCCGGCCTGCAATAGGAAGGGTTGATTGTGGCTGCCCTCTCGAGATTCAATCCCAGTTCGGAAGGCTGTGTCGTCAACCATTACGCCACAGAGCTGAACATTTGCTGCGTGTCAGTATAGCCTCTTGACATTATATAATTTTGTCTTCTATTAACATCATATCAAGTTAGAATATTTTGTCAGACACCATTAACCATTGTGTTAAACTGAGTAACAGTTCTTATTAAGTTTAGTATCTATGAACTGTAAGACTTTTGCCACTGACCATTTTTAACAGCTTATTAGCCATTTGTGAATGACATTGATACAATAACTATTGTGTCAATATAGGTAATGATAACAGGCTTTTTCATCAAGTGAAAAGACAAGAGAATTGTTTAGTCAGTCAAGTGTTTTACTTTCCAGAAGATATCCTAAGACCTCATTCGAAAATCCACCAGAAATAGTAACAATATAACAGTAAACTAGTGACGGCCATTCGAGGCTTCATTACTGTTCTTCTGGCAGCAGGATATTATGCTAGTAGCGCTAACTCAGATTTTCTTTTTGACAATAAAAGCCATCATTGAACTATATAAGGCAATATAGTTAACACTCTAGTCTGTCATTTTATGTTTGATGTACGTTCCAAAATTGTTCTTATCTGTTTTAGTGACATTTGCTCTTCTAGGCCGGCTCCACTCACGTGGTCCAACAACTATGTGATGACAAATGGCTTCATATGATCACTATCCTTAAGTAAAATACAGTTTTTTTTTCTAAATCAAAGTCACAATTTCTGCCAAGGTATGCAAACTTTAGAGCACAACTGCATAGTTGCTCAGAAAACATCAAAGCTTGGTAAATAATATACTTAATATTATTACAGTAGTAACAATAATGTTTTTAAAAAAAAATCATCATAATAATGTGGCCACTGCCATACATTTCAAATAAATAATTTGTTTCTGATTCACAGTAGTCTGTGACATGGTTTGGTGTGACTGCAGTGCAGCAGACTAGAACATGGACTCAGTCAAGTATAAACTTCATTCACTCATTAAGCCAAAGGTCAGTTGATAGGATATGTGAGTGCTCATTTAATGAGTGCATAGCCCTGTTCCAGGTCTGCTTTTGACTACAGAATAAACAAATCTGGCTTAGGAATTTGGCCTGAGAGACAAGTAGCGGAGGAGTTAGCGTTTGCCTATTCAAAATATTGAAAAAGAGGCACTGTATTTAGTTTACACTCTGATAAGAATAAGATGTACTACACTGCATCTGTCACATGGTGTTGCCATCAACAATGTGACAATACCAAATGGTGCAAACCATTCACAGGCCTCAAGTATAGAAAGGTCAGATTAGACTAGGCTGGCTTTCCTAAAAAAGCCAGCCCAGTTTTGGAGCAGCATTCTTTGGACAGATCAACCTGGTACCAGAATGATGGGAAGAGACAAGTATGGAGAAGGGTTGGAACGGCTCATGATCTGAAGCCTACCACATAATCTGTAAAAAACAGTGGAGGCAGTGTGATGGCATGGGAATGCATGGCTTCCAATGGCACTGCGTCACTGGAGTATATTGATGATGTGACAGAAGACAGAAGGAGCCAGATTAATTCAGTAGTGTATAGGGATATATATTTTCTCCTCAGATTCAGCTAAGTTGATTGGATGGTGCTTCACCATTACCTGATCTCAATCCGATTGAGCATGAATTTCACTTGCTGGAGACAACGTAAGGCAGAAAGACCCACAGACAGAAGCAGCTGACTGTTGGAGTGGCGTAATACTAACTGTGTACTTGTCACTACAGTCTAAAGTAAAATAGTTGTAGGCTGCTGTTTAAGTTTCACTGGGATAAATGATCCATCCAATAAAAACAAATAAAAAATGTCAGATGACTCCCAGTAGCTAATTATCTTTGCAGAATGTCAATCAGAAGCACCCCCCCTTTACTGATAATGCACTTATCAAGTTATTGAATTAACATATATATTGAGTACTAGGCAGTTTTGCAATTTAATCTGAAGGACATTATAGAAATGTACAGATGTGGTGAGACTGAACTAATTTTACAGCAGTATCACTCCATTGTTACTGAACTTGAATCATGTAAAGTTTCAAATGTTTTATTTGACATTGCAGAAACAAAATGTTTTGGCAAAAGCCTACTTCAAGAGCTTTCAAGGTGATAGGTATCCCATGGCACTGATCTAAGAGATGAGGTATTCTCAGTTAATTGCATTAAAAAAAAAAGTATTACATTTGATGAGCTGTAGTCAAAAAAGTGATTTAAAAATGAAAATGTTCCTATGATTCTAGAACTGTTTGGTGAGTTACCGTTAAGAACAATACTGTAGAAGACATGATCAATCTCAGCCCAATATCATTATTGTTGCGTTGCATTATTGATACTATTTTATTGTTAACACACATTTGCAAACCTCAATGTCATTAAATGGAAGCAGGGACTTAGAGTATATCTACAGATTTACATTGCAACAAAAAACTGAACATATTAGACAACTGAACATATTTTTATAATGTAAAGTGTGATTCATACCACTTGCCTTATTGTGAACTTGCTATGTGAATGTATAACTTACCCCTAAGATTCAATAGTACTGTACATTAGGTCTGCTTATTTTTGTACATTAAACTTTTTAATTAATTTTCATTTCTGTACTCAATTTACCATATGACGTGCCATGTGATGAAATCTTACTGGAGGCAACAGAATAAACTCTGAAAACATCTCTCAAAGGACTGTTTTATTTGTCACTTGTCATCAAATGGAAAATAATTCACTTCTATATGCTTTTCATTATGGGTAACTTTCCATTGTATTTAATTACAAGAAGACAAGTGGAGGTAAAATAATTTAACCTGATAAGGTTAAGGTCAATGTTTACTAGTTGAGGGAAGTTCCTAATTAAGCCTGACAGGTTAGATAGGAACTCTACCTAGTAACGTTGGTCTTAATTATGAACTTCTCTAAACTTACCCAAGTGATTTTACTATGTACTTTTTACACCTCTGCTTATAAATTAGGGTAATTGCTCTGACACTGGACATAATATTAGCATAAACAGTTTTATGTTAAAATACAAAGTTTATAAAATCTGGGCAAACAAATTACCTCACAGTAAAGCCAAATACACTGACTCTGATTCCATTATTTTGGTCTTTGTGAAAACCAAACTAATGCAGTGAACCTAAGGTTTGCAGATGGGCCGGACCTGGAGCGGTCTTCTACCCAAACACTCCTGGGTCGTGTAGTCTCAGAGACTGCAGTAAACACTGGAAGTTGTTTAGCGTCCATGGCTCTGTGCCTGCCTGCTGGTCTCCTCCCACCCCCACTGCACTGCTGCTGTCCAGGCTGTGAATGCAGAAAAGGGTGTCATGACAGGTGAAAGTCAGAAACAGTTGTAGCACTGTGCTTAAATCACATTAATACACTGACCAAAAATGTAACTTGTGTTGCAATGTTTAATGAGCTGAAATTAAACATCCCAGAAATGTTCCATATACAGAAAATGTTAATTGTTTTCTTAAATTTTACATCTCTATTGCCAACAATCCTTCAAGGGATTTTCCTGCATATAAAACTCAAAGGCGGCAGTCTTCCAAAAATCTTCTGTGTCAGCATGGTTAAACATAATATTGCGCAGAAACGCAAAAAAATCCTACCAACGAAAGACTACGGTGAAAGTGACCGTAGGAGGGCACTTTTTCATATTGGCGGTGTTGCCAGATTCCCCCAAAATTGGGTTATTTTTAATTGGCTTGTGCAGGTCAACTTACAGATAGGGATGTACAAAAAAATGTCACGGTTTACTGTCAATGATCTGGCAACCTTGCATACAGGACGTAACCGATCCTGATATCGTGGAGAACAGTAATGTCGGAAAAACAAGTGGATCCAGTGTTCTTTTACACCCAAGCATGTCAAAATATTTCAATAAAACGTAACGCCTAAACTATATCCAATCCGCATAACATTTAGAGTTTCAGATGACATCTAGTAGTAGAAATTGTTTCAAGAGTTTGTGAGACAGACTGGGGGCAGCACGGTGGTGCAGTGGTTAGCACTGTCGCCTCACAGCAAGAGGGTCATGGGTTCAAACCCTTGATTGCCCCGGCCTTTCTGTGTGGAGTTTGCATTCTCTCCCCGTGTCTGCATGAGTTTTCTCCAGGTGCTATGGCTTCCTCCCACCGTCCAAAGGTCATGTGGACTAGGTTATATTGGTGACCCTACATTGTCCTTAGGTGTGGATGTGAGTGTGACTGGTTGTTGGTCTATGTGTGGCCATGCGATGGACTGGCGGCCTGTCCTGGGTGTACCCTGCCTTTCGCCTGATGTCGGCTGGGATTGGCTCCAGCCCCCCGTGACCCTGTGTGCAGGATAAGCGATTGACAAGGATGACTGGTGAAAATACAATGTACAGTGTTGAAATATAAAATTAACATAGAGCATAAATATATGAATGTAAAGACGTTGGATCAGCACAAGCAGCATAGCCATGTAGAGCTGAATGAAGTCGAGAGCAGGAGATGAAGGCAAGGATGGGGGAACAATGCAACAAAGCTGTAATATATGTAATAATATAGCCCTAAACATGTCACTATGTTAAGAACAGATATATTGCTTATATATTTTGGTTGCTATTAGAGTGGATATTGCAGCATGCATTAGCTGCTTAAATATACATGGACAACAGGGCAGACTTAACACTATAAAAGTATATTTTTTCAAGTGTGTATCCAGATATTATGTCTATCACAGAGGGGCATCCGGTGGGGTGCGGAGTAGCAGGGGTTACCACCTTTGCCTATTTTTGAGCCAGGAAAAACTAAATACTCTACCATAAGCTGCCTCCATGTCATTTTTAGCACTAAATGTCATAAACAGTCTCAGGGAAATGCAACTGCATTCTTGTTATCCTCACCAGGGCCTTGATTTGACCACAGTTTGGCAAACATTCACCTGCTTGCTACTGTACTGTGTTGCAGGAGAAGTGTACTCTTCACAGATTCTCAGTTTCAACAGTACAGGGCCCAGTTTCCTAAAGCACCGAGATGATCGTAAGATGCACGTAAGTGCCTCGTTATATTATCAGTGTTACCTGAAAGCATCGTTACTTAAGTGGCGCTTAACTTCGCTTGTTTATTAACGAGTTCTCCAGATCACTGGTTAGTCCATTGTAAAAGGCACTTGACAGTTTTTGTGAAATAGCGCCTCCCTCAACATGCAAGGAGTGATCCCCTCATCCTCATCCGCTTATCCAGTATTGGGTCACGGGGGCAGCAGCCCCAGCAGTAAGACTTTTAAAGAGTGATCGCAAACAGTTAATAAAGGCAATAGAACGAAAACTAAAACGGTTTTGACTTAGGCACATTTATTTAGAGAATAAGATAAGTCTGTGAGCTTATGAAAAAGTAATTGAATGCAATTTATCAATTGAGGAAAAACAAAAAAAGGTACTTAAACAAGAAATCATTAAGAATAAGTGATCAAAACCAACCATTCACAAGTCTGAAACCCTCTCTACCTAATCGAGAATAATAGTGATTTCTTCAGCTCTGAATGCTTGTTCTCTTGCATTTCCTTTTTTCTTCAAACAATTAGAATAGATTTTTCCAACTGATTTCAATATCCAGTTAACCAATCATGTTTTGATTGCTATAACTTAAGTAGCACTCTATATACAGTGGGGAGAACAAGTATTTGATACACAAGCTGATTTTACAGGTTTTCCTTCTTACACAGCATGTAGAGGTCTGTAATTTTTACCATAGGTACACTTCAACTGTGTACCTATAGTAAAAATTTGATCACCTACCAACCACTAAAAATTACAGACCTCTACATGGTTTGTAAGTAGGAGAATCAGCAGTGTATCAAATACTTGTTCTCCCCACTGTAGCTACCGGAGAAACTGATAATTGGACATTACATGACCGATTTCCGGAGATATTTTTGATTTGGTTGAATACAACAGTTTCATCCATCCAACATTTACTACTTCTTTGAGTATTGCATTTTCTTCTATTGATGCCTAAATAGTAGAATACATCGCAAGGGATAACATTTTTCTGATAAGTAAATCAAGCTCTATAAAAGTGCAATAGGCTGTATTTCAAAACTTATGCATGCCTAATTCAATTCCAAACCCCTAAAATGGGCCTTGTGTAATGCACAAGACCAATGATGCACAACCTATAACAATAATAACACAAATATTGACTCTAAGAAAAATAAAAATAATAATATTTCATAAACCTGCCAGTCATTTGGCTCCAGCATTCAGTGCCTCTTGAGACCCAGCAATTATTTTACAATTACTTTTTTCGCATCTCTCCTACTATACATGTCACTACATTAAATCATATTGTTCATTAAAAAGAGAACTGTAGCTTCAAAATGACATCACAGATGGGGAGGTGTGGCCAACTTGCCAGTGCCTTCCTTTTCAAAAGGGCTGCCATCACAACAAGCATATTTTATGGAAAAAAGAAAGGCCAGCAAGATATTCATAATAAAAACATTTTCAATGTTATTTACTGATTGTTTTAAGTGAACATCTCAGGAATATTTGAGTGATTTTTCAGAGCTAAGCTTATTCATATGAAAAACAGCTCATTTATAAAATGTACTCTTTAGTGGACGTCAGGACTTGGTACTTCTGTTTTCACTTTTTTTGTGGACAGCTCTATGACAGAGGTTGAGAGGATTCTTAACAGAATCGTAGATGGAGATTCAGACAGATCTATCATAGGATGATAATCCAGTGACCGAAGTTAAGACCGGAGAGAGTGAAAGCTCAGATGAGGATGAGACAGTGTGCCGTCCTCTATGGGCCAAAACCAACACGTAGGGCTGTTAAGATTTTAATCAGTGCAAAAACGGAAGGATAACTTACAGCAGTGTGGAAATTAATGATATTATTTTTGTGTACCTGTGGACATGTGAAACTAAAGTGTTCTCAAGTGAAAACATAACATAACAGCTTCAAGCTTCTGGTGGCTCTTCTGAAAAGGGGTCTTCCTGCTACCGGAACAATTCAGAAGAATTTGATTTCGAATTAGAGTGCCACTTCACTGCTGATGAAGTCTTTAAAAGTCAGTAAAAGGAAGAGGTTAATCAGAAATTATTGTAAAGAGATGCCACCAACTCAAGTGACGAACAATACCCTCTGAAATTAAAGAAAGGGAAGCCCCACCCAGATGAGAACATCAGGATATATGGCGCCATCCATTTGCCCTAAATGCTCAACATTCCAAATGCTTCCAGATGCAGGATGCCTAGATGCAGAAGCAGAACCTTTGTGAGATGCATAAAGTGCAACATATTTCTTTGTCTCCAAAAAGTCAGAATGCTTCATGAAATACCATCTACAGATAAACATGTAATGATGAAATTACAAATAGTTTAGGTGAAAATGTATTAATACAAAAGAACAAAGCATCTACATTGGCCTTTTGTTTAGTAAGTGGTATTGTATGTTACTGGATGATTACTGTGGATCTCACCATTTTCTTTCTCAGCTTTCAAAATGTTTCACACATGAGAACAATGAAGTCCTGTTGCCCACAATAGTGGACATGTTGTAAAATCTGAATAAAAGAATTTTAACATTTCTTTTCTTTGCAATGTGTTCATCACAACACTTAATTTGTCAAAAATATAAAAATTCAGAAGGATAAGACAGACCGGAGTCTGTTAGGGGCACTGTTACAAAAGCAGTGCACTATAAAGGGAACAGTGTGCCATTTGGAATATACACCCTGTATTACTTCACCTTATACTGAGGGGGTCGTTGAAGGTCACTAAGATATCCGTAGAGAACTGTGGCAGTCGAAACAGGCCCAGGTAAATGGTCACTGTATTTTTAGCCTGGAGGAAAGAGTGAAACAAATCCAGTTAGTCTGCTAATATTGTTGAGAAGTGCATTCTGACAGCCTTGTTGTTTTATAGATTACATATTTAACGGTCAGTCTTATTGGCTGGGGAAACACTGCGTCTGAGACACTGTTGTGTTGATTGTATTTGCAGTGCCAGTATCCAGGGCTACTGGCATAGTTTACAAAACACTGACATTGTTGACATTAACATTGTGGTCCTTCCTGTATTACCTAGGGCACTGGAAATCGATCTAGACCAGATGGTTGTCCCCATGTAGCAGTACTTGGTTCTACCTTGAACATCCTAACATAATGCCCGACAGCTGTACACTGTCCAGAACCCTTTGAGGTCAAACAACTGTTGCACTCGTGGCTCACCACTCTAGGAGACTGATACGGAGAGGTACTTGATGTTAAGCTGCTTTTAGAAGGGCAGATCGCTCTGACTTGCAACTTGGTTGCTGCAGTGTCTTGTATGCATATTATTATTTTTTTTTAATGCATGGTTGTTTGATTGTCTTTGGCATCTAGCATTTCTACATACAGTGGGGCAAAAAAGTATTTAGCCAGCCATCAATTGTTCTCAATTGTTCGCAAGTTCTCCCACTTAAAAAGATGAGAGAGGCCTGTAATTTTCATCATAGGCACACTTTAACTGTGAGAGACAAAATGAGAAAGAAAATCCAGAAAATCACATTGTAGGATTACATTCAGTAGACATGCATACCCAGAACAACTTGAATTTAGTGCATACTTTAGAATACAGCCATTTGGAACAACCATGCAATGCAGTAGGTTTGTATCAGGTACATTTAACCTCCTTGAGGGAGAGGGTAGGGGCATGCTATACCCTTTGTTCTTTGCACACCTGGACACAGCAGTTTCTGCCAGTTCTTCCTCACAAAATTTCACAAGGTCAAGTTGGATGAGGATGTTTTGTGAACAGTAATTTTTAACTCCTTCCACATATTTTCAATTGGATTGAGGGCCAGGCTTCTACTTGACCACTCCAGGATATTGAGCTATACTCAAGTGTGGCTTTCGCGGCATTTTTGGAGAGGATTCACCTTCCAGCCGAACAATGACCCCAAAGTCCCAGGTTTCTTGCAGGCTACTTCAGGGATTCTCTCCATTTCTTATGCAGTCGGCTGCACCAGAAGTCGTTCAGGTGGGCAAAGGCAACTGAGTTTAATACTTATAAAATCTATTATTTTCTGTTTCTTAATTATTTTTAAACTTGCAGATTAATTATTTACTTTTAAATTTGACTCTGTTGATCAGAGCAAAAATGCATGAAATGCATGAAAATACATTTTCATTTCATGTTTTAACTGACTTGATCTGATCTCCAAAGAGACGTGGGACAAAAATCTCTCCTTAGATGTGTGCAAACCTGGTGGCCAACTACAAGAAACGTCTGACCTCTTGATGTCATGTTTTGCAGAGGGGTCGAATACATATTTCCCAAATTAAATTGCAAATAAATTTGTAACATTTATTAAATGAATTTTTCTGGATTTTTTTTTTTAATTCAGTCTCACTGTTCAAATAAACCTACCATTAAAATTAGATGGATAATTTCTTTGTCAGTCGGCAAAAATACAAAAATCAGCAGGGGATCAAACACTCCCCCCACCCCTAACTGTACCTGGAGTTCGGTGGTTGTGAAGAGACAGTGCAAAGCTAAAAGATTGTAACGACTCCTAAAATTTTTGGTCAGAAAGTGCTCAATGTTCAATGTTTGTATAATTGCATTATTTTTATTTTCACTGTAAAGCACATTGAATTGCCTCTAAGTATGAATTGTGCTATATAAATAAACTTGCTTAAGAAAGGAACACAAATACTTGTCAAACATCAGTTGGAGCGTAGTTCATCTGTACCTGGAGAAAACCTTTGGGAGCAGTTATAATGCCCAAGTCAACACCGTCACCGGGCGATTCATTTCAACCAACTTCATGAAAAGTCTCCATGTTTCAGCATTATTTTAAAGCTGTTTTACTTAAAATTTCAAAGTTGTATTATTCTAGTTCTAAATAAGTAATTTGTAAGATTATCTTATAATATGAAAAGTGATGAATATATACCTGGCCCTCATTCTACAGTGATCCCGGTTATGTAATTGGAACAGAGTTTACTATGATGAAACCATTCCATGTTCACACTTGTATTGAAGAAACATCTAAATTCTCAAAAAGTAGGTGAGCTAAATTTAGCTTATCTTTCCTGACATTTTGTAATGGTAAACTAACTGGGTCATCATGAAACATCAGCACCATTGCTCACAGAAATGTTTGACTCTTTCATCAAGCCCCATTGCACAAAGGTTTCTCTTCCTCTTTCCATAATGAAGGTTAAGGAGGTTCCAGCTGAAATAGTCAACACTTTTTTTTGCACTTGCCAGGAAATTTCAACACTACAGAATGTTTTAGATAAAAAAAGTTTTTCTATGTGGAATGTGGGCTCTGGATCAAAATATGTGCTGTTTCTTCTAGGGGTTTAGGCATTAGCACGTTGGGAGGCTGCATACACGTTAGTTAGGCTCTCATAACTAAGAACAAAGTTTAAACTGACAGACATACTTCTTCATTGAACTTGGCCACCAGCTGGGTTCCAGTGAGCAGCCAGGCCGAGCTGCATTCCTCCAGGGAGAACTGGGACTTGGGCAGAGCCACCACAGTCCTGACCTCTGACGTCCCTGGGGCCAAAGCCTTGTTGCTACCTGCTACATCCTCAAAGTGGTATCTAACAGTCAAAGGGTGAGAGGGTTGAGCTGCATGCTGTAAGAGAAAACAACGAGGTAGTGCTAGCCCCAACACTGTAGTGTAACACTAATCTTTAACCTTAACACTAGAACCGCCAGGCCTTTTTACCCCCAGTATTTGCCAGAGCCGAACGCCATTTGGCATCATTAAGATAAAAATTGTTAATGTACTGGGTCGTCATCAAACTATATAGAATTAAAAAATTACAGATTGGTTTAAATGGTTAATTAATAAAAAAAATACAAGAATGAGTTTGTATTGAAGGTAATATCATACGAAAAAAATACTAAAAAAAGAATACATAGAAAGTGTCTCTCCCGGGGATTGTAGTGGGGCTATCGAGTTGATTTCAACGCCAGATCATAGCTCTAGTCTCCTAGATTACTTGCATATAATCTGTCTATAGGTGACATGAATGAATTAACAAAAACCAGGAGGAGTTATTAGAAAAAGATGAGGTCCGAAAACATATAATTAGAATTTCGTTTTGCTAATAATAGTTTAACCTAATACATTTGAGGAATATTAATCTTCAGTAAAATAAGCAGATCGAATTCAAAGAGAGACAATAGGATGTGTGTGTGATATAGTTTCTCTTTCCCTCCTAATAAAATTAAGGTTTACATTTCAAGAATTTGCCTACACAATAAGATGAATCTCCTATTTCAAAAATGGTAATGTGTGATAAGTAACTTATATCGTTTGTATTATGTTTAAATAATAAGTTAATTTAAATTCAACCAAGACTCAGATCATGGGAGTATCGTACCTTCATCCATTGACGTCATGCATTCAGTGAGGGATGATTAACGCCTGGGTACCATTTGGGTCTCTAAATAGTCCATTTGTCAGTTTAGAATCCTGACAACTGAAGTATGCAATACATGCCTATTTCGGAAAAGTTATGGAAGGAGGAGGGTGTAGCTTTCAAAATGGCAGTTTTATTTTAATTACAAACTCAAACACCCATTGGCGTAGGCCTTTGGTGGTTCTAGTGTTAAATAGGTAGCACACTACTTTTGACCAAAGCCCTATGAACGGGTGAACATTATTGACTAAATTAACAGGACAGTACCTGGACTTGAACAGAGTGACATCACAGTTTAAGTGCAGGACCTTCGCAATACTTTATCAAGTACAGTGAAGGAAAAAAAGTATATGATCCCCTGCTGATTTTGTATGTTTGCCCACTGACAAAGAAATTATCGGTCTATAATTTTAAATGTATGGTTATTTGAATAGTGAGAGATAGAAAAACAACAAACAAATCCAGAAAAGCGCATTTAAAAAATGTTAGAAATTGATTTGCATTTTAATGAGGGAAATACGTCCCCTCTCAATCAGAAAGATTTCTGGCTCCCCGGTGTCTTTTATACAGGTAACCAGGTTGAGATTAGGAGCACACTCTTAAAGGGAGTGCTCCTAATCTCAGCTTGTTAACGGTATAAAAAAGACACCTGTCCACAGAAGCAATCAATCAGATTCCAAATTCAACACCATGGCCAAGAACAAAGTGCTGTCCAAGGATGTCAGTGACAAGGTTGTAGACCTAAACAAGGTTGGAATGGGCCACAAGCCCATCGCCAAGCAACTTGGTGAGAAGGTTGCAATGATCATGAGAACGGAATCATCCCAGAACTACATGGGAGGATCTTGTCAAGGATTTCAATGCAGCTAGGACCATAGTCACCAAGAAAACAATTGGTAACACTATGCCGTGAATGACTGAAATCCTGCAGTGCTCGCAAGGTCCCCCTGCTCAAGAAAGCACATCTGAAGTTTGCCGATGAACATCTGAATGATTCAGAGGAGAACTGAGTGAAAGCATTGTGGTCAGATGAGACCAAATATCAAGCTCTTTGGCATCAACCCAACTCGCCGTGTTTGGAGGAGGTAGAATTCTGCCTATGACCCCAAGAACACCATCCCCACCGTCAAACATGGAAATATGTTGCTTTGGGAGTTTTTCTGCTAAGGGGACAGGACAACTTCACTGCATCAAAGGGATGATGGACGGGGCCACCTTCTTCCCTCAACCAGGGCATTGAAAATGGGTCGTGGATGCTTATTCCAGCATGAAAATCACACGGCCAAGGCAACAAAGAAGTGGCTCAAGATTAATCACATTAAAGTCCTGGAGCGGACAAGCCAGTCTTCAGACTCATAATTCCATAGTAAATCTTTGGAGAGAGCTGAAGGCTCTAGTTGCCAAACATCAGCCTTGAAACCTTAACTTGGAGAAGATCTGCAAAGAGGAGTGGGACAAAATCCTTCCTGAGATGTGGGCAAACTTGATGGCCAACTACAAGAAACATCTGACCTCTGTGATTGCCAACAAGGGTTTTGCCACAACAGGTGCTGGTCACATAATTACAATATCTTCAAATTGTTTATTTATTTCAGTAATTCCATTAAAAAAGTGATACTGGTATAATGTATACCGTCATTCCACACAGACTGATATATTTCAAGTGTTCATTCCTTTTAATTTTGATGATTATAACTGACAACTAATGAAAACCCCAAAATCAGTAGCTCAGAAAATTAGAATATTGTGAAAAGGTTCAATATTGAAGACACCTGGTGACACACTCTAATCAGCTAATTAACGCAAAACACCTGCAAAGGCCTTTAAATGGTCTCTCAGTCTGTAGGCTACACAATCATGGGGAAGACTGCTGACTTGACAGCTGTCCAAAAGATGACCATTGACACCTTGCACAAGGAGGGCAAGACACAAAAGGTCATTACTAAAGAGGCTGGAAGTTCACAGAGCTCTGTGTCCAAGCACATTAATAGAGGCGAAGGGAAGGAAAGGATGTGGTAGAAAAAAAGTGTACAAGCAGTAAGGATAACTGCACCCTGGAGAGGATTGTGAAACAAAACCCATAAAAAATGTGGGTGTGATTCACAAAGAGTGGACTGCAGCTGGAGTCAGTGCTTCAAGAACTACCACACACAGACGTATGCAAGACATGGGTTTCAGCTGTTGCATTCCTTGTGTCAAGCCACTCTTGAACAAGACACAGCGTCAGAAGCATCTCGCCTGGGCTAAAGACAAAAAGGACTGGACTGCTGCTGAGTGGTCCAAAGCTATGTTCTCTGATGAAAGTAAATTTTGCATTTCCGTTGGAAATCAAGTTCCCAGAGTCTGGAGGAAGAGAGGTACAGAATCCACATTGCTTGAAGTCCAGTGTAAAGTTTCCACAGTCAGTGATGGTTTGGGGTGCCATGTCATCTGCTGGTGTTGGTCCACTGTGTTTTCTGAGGTCCAAGGTCAACGCAGCTGTCTACCAGGAAGTTTTAAAGCACTTCATGGTTCCTACTGCTGACAAACTTTATGGAGAAGCACATTTTCTAACAGGACTTGGCAGCTGCACACAGTGCCAAGGCTACCAGTACCTGGTTTAAGGATCATGGTATCCCTGTTCTTAATTGGCCAGCAAACTCGCCTGACCTTAACCCTATAGAAAATCTATGGGGTATTGTGAAGAGGAAGATGTGATACGCTAGACCCAACAATGCAGAAGAGCTGAAGGCCACTATCAGAGCAACCTGGGCTCTCATAACACCTGAGCAGTGCCACAGACTGATCAACTCCATGCCGCGCCGCATTGCTGCAGTAATTCAGGCAAAAGGGACCCCAACTAAGTATTGAGTGCTGTACATGCTCATACTTTTCATGTTCATACTTTTTAGTTGGCCAACATTTCTAAAAAACATTTTTTTTCTGAAGTAATATTCCAATTTTTAAGTATATTTCCAAAATACAGATTTTTTCATTAGTTGTCAGTTATAATCATCAAAATTAAAGGGAATGAACACTTGAAATATATCAGTCTGTGGAATGACTTCACTTTTTGAATGGAATTACTGAAATAAATCAACTTTTTGATGATATTCTAATTATATGACCAGCACCTGTAAGTCATGTTTTGCAGAGGGGTTGAATACTTAGTTCACTCATTAAAATGCAAATCAATTTATAACATTTTTGACGTGTTCTTTTGGATTTCTTTGTTGTTTTTCTGTCTCTCACTGAACCATTAGAAGGCTTAGGAGTGAATACCTGGCAGCGTCTTCATTTTGGACATGGCTCTGAAACTCCAGGATTTCCAGGATAATGCTCTGATCTGTGTGGCAGTGGGCAAAAACCTCCTGGTTGTCTGGAATCTCCCTTAACTCACTGCCCACATACCATGGATGGATGGATGCATGGATGGAGAAAGGAGGGGAAGGGCAAATAATGAGAGGGGGTTGTAACATATTGACGTTTTTTGCCTAAGGTACAATAAATATATCCTACTGTTTAAAGTTTGGGGTCACCTAGAAATGTCTTGGTTCCCCCTCCAAAATAATTGTTGGTTTATTAAAATAATATCAAATTGATCAAAAATACAATGTAAACATTGTTAATGTTTTAAATGGCTATTGTCGCTGGAACCAATTGATTTCCAATGGAATATCTGCATAGCCATATTGGCCCATTATCAGCGACCAACACTCCTTTTAGGACGGATGGTTGTTGATAATGGGCCTCTGTACAACTAAAAATAACAATGTCTACACTGTACAATTGGTTTTCTTCAATTTGATGTTATTTTAATTGACAAAAATTAAATTTCTATGAGACCTCTAACCAACTTACGGTAGGGTGTAGTCTAGTGAATGGGTAAGCATCTAAAAAACGTTTATTTAAATGTCACCATGGAAGGCCTACCTGCATGAACACACGCAAATAACAACAACACAAACAAATGCTTACAAATACAAAATATACAGACGTTACATACCTTGTGAGCATAGAGAACGTTCAGAAACATTACATTATGACAGAGTTACTGTTTACATTAACCCACAACGAGTGGTCTGATGTCGGACATTCAGCACTTTACATTACGTTCCACTTAGGCAGTTACCCTGATATTAGTTACATTAAAGTAATGGCGCTCTGGTCATTCAAACCAAAATTGCGCTTGGGTCATTAACATTCCCAAATATTGCATGTACATTTTTATACATCACTCACCCCTCGTAATAAGCACAGCCTTTTCTGACACTCTTTTTAACAAGCTGGATGTGGTTTCCAGCTAAACAGGCTAACAACAGAGGTTAATTCCATTCGTTATCCGGTGAAAAGTCTGAGTCCTCAGTGAGAGTATAATGTAACATTGACGAGTAGTATTCCTAGTAGTGATGGGTCATTTGTAAACTATTCGTTATTTTTGAACAAATCTTTTTTGTGAATTGTGATTCATTTCAGTAGGATCTCAGGATATCTATCACCGGAAGGAATCACAAACTAAATGAATGGTGATCCATGGCTCTGTCGGAGCAGCGTCATGCTGGCAACAATAGAGATTCCATAGAACAATAAGACTTCTGGTTTTCGGATTTTGCCTTCAAAATAAGTCTGCGGTAAAACGTGATTTTAATCAAATTAATCTAATTTGCTAATTTGCTTAGTGTAGATTGTAAAAATGTATTGTAGGAAAAAAAGTGAATAGAGTAATTAAATGCAAAAAGTCAATGGACACTGTATTTCATATCCATTGAGGTACATTGTTGCCAATGGCATGGGCGGAGAAAAATACCAGCAACAATTGCAAATACACAGTGCCCCTTTATATTTTTTGCAAATAAATCACTCTACTGAGTCTCCTCAACATTTCCTACAATAAATTCACTGCGAAGTCTAGAACAGTTCTCTTGTCTAGAGCAATATGTACATCTACAGTTAATTTTAGTGTTTTGCATTGGGGCCAAAAGAGGGTGTGGAAAATATTGCGTTGCTAGATGTAACACACCGTTTCACATGATTAGACAAGTATGTCTTACTCTACACACTCTCCTGACCATTTCCTTCATAGCTTTCTCTGTCCAATCTTCAATAGTTTATGAGCAGTGAGGCAATATTTATTCCATATTCAGTCATTGGCATTTTCTGAATTATGCCCCTGGAATGTGTTTTAATACCCACTTTTTATGGAAATTACTTTTTAATATGATAAAATATTAAATGTTTTGAATGTTTTGAGATGTACATTTTCTTAAACAGTTAATTAACTGAATTTATGTCCTTTTTGAGTAAATATGGGGGTCTCTTATTTTGAAAAGTTCCTTATTTTCGTTACCCGGAAGTTTTTTTTATGTTGCTCACAAGACGCTGATGAGCTAGACTGAAACCTGGATGTAGCAAAAATAAACTTTCACCAAACGTTTCCCGCAACTAAAGCGTTTTATTTGGCGGGATGAATACTTCTGATAATAAAACTAATGACCTTAAATATTTATTTGCAGGAAGAAATAACTTGCAACTGTCACAAAACTCAGACTAGATAGAATAAGGTTTAGCTTGCTAGCTCACCTGATATCCTTTGCACTGTAAGGAATTGTGGCAGACAGGGCTCCTCCAAATAGTGGACGACCCAGTGTGACGTCCTGCATTCTGAACCAGGCAAAACATGCAGAATACGCAACAAAATTATATACACTTGCATAATAATACAAATTTGGCCTGGTACTTAATCACAATTGATAAAGGCTCCTTATACGTCGTTCATCTAGGAATTAGCTAGCTATTCATTCACACCAATGGTAAGCACGTGTATAAGTGTACAATTAATAATAACGGAATAACCTACCTGAGTTGTTTTAAAATGTAGACAAAAACAACACGATTGGCTACAAAGTAGACATTTTTTGCGGAAGAAAAAAATCTCGACGTAATTGCTCGGAAGATACAGCCCTCTGGTGGGCATCAACTGTCGGTCAATTTAAAAAGGTTAAAACAAATTATCACGTGATCTCGGCGATCCATGACGAAAGAAACTTGAGAACGTTTAAATAAAAAGCAAAATAGATTTGTTACAAAATATAACTTAACAACCTCTCTATTACGTCACCAGAATTAAGTTGCTTAGGGACTATCGAAGCAGATTCACTTATCGTTGAGATTAAATCAATCTGTAATCAGTTCCAAAGTGGGGTCGCAGTGATCGACCAAAGGGGTAGGCGAATGTGATTACATACCAGTAGTAATAATTTGGCAGTTCTACTGGGAATTTAATTGATCGTAAACAAGATTACGTTTAGCCGTATTGTTTAAAAAATGATATTAAGAAGCAACCTCAAAATGTCATATTTAGACTGGAGATATCATGGAAGATGGCTAAGGGATTTCGATGATTTTTGAGAGATTAATGAGTCTGCCAAACCCTATCATCAATGCATCCTGTTATATGCTGTTTTTCTACTCAAAACATTTCCTATCCAAGTTTCTCCTCAGATTCACATCTCTTTAGTTGTCACGTGAAATGACGGAATCAGGCTCTGGTTCTTCATCAGCACCCCTGAAAAGCATACTGAAGAAACGAGGTTCCTCTGATGAACCAGAATCTTCAACCCACAGGTCTGCCTGTCTGTTACGTTTCCAGGTACCATATCCTGCAGCTGCAGCCATGACCAATGCACTTACCCCCAAAGCAACTCTCCTTCCAGGGGCAATGCTTATTGGCTGACTCTGTTAACCAAATCTATTGCATTCCAGTCCTCCCCAGTGCCTCCAAATCAGCTGCACAGCCAACCCCCACCCAGACCAAACATATCAGGGATCAGGACGACAAGCACCAGCTCTGGTGTGACAGACACACAGGAAGATTGTAACCATTCTAAATTACGGTGAGGGTAAACCATAGCAGGTTCTTTATCATTTCACATTTGTTGTACCTCAGTGAAAGAGGACTTGGTGCATAACATGTCTTTAATATATTATTTTTACAATGACAGTATTCAGTATGAATTCGCCTTATTGCTATGCCTTAATTTCCTACTCAGATAGATTGTTTGAAACGTGTGTTAGGTTGTTTCCACCGTCACTACGGTTTAAAAGAAAGGCACTAATTATTTCCTGCTCAGCATCCTGCCACCTGCTGTGTGTTGAGTTTAACCCGATAATTACTCTCTGGTCCTTATAATTAGATAATTACACTGTGGTCCTTGCCTTTGTTTCAGGAAGAGACAGAGATGGGATGAGGACAACATCCTTGCCACTAGCTGTCACTCCTGGCTTTTGCCTGTGTCAGGGAGTATGAAGATCAAACCCTGGCCTCACTTGTGAGTAGATAAAAAAATATAGCAGGTATAGGGGGACATTGACAGCCGTAGTGGGTACACCACCATTGCACCTACAATTTAATGATCAGTCCTATTCAGGGAATCCAAGAAAAAGAGACATTCACACAAAACCACAGAAGTATAAGCCTATATCCCAGTGCCTCAATGTGGATGAAATCATATTTCAACCTAAAGACACTTACGGCAGAACTTAGAAGGTCGGATGTGATGTAGTTAATCTGGAGGTTCATTCTAAATTATGTACTTGAAACTGAATGCAGCATCTACTGTGAGCCTCCTTCCCTGTGGACAACAGATAATGAAGTATCTTCGGTCTACTTCCTGTGTGCTTTCTCCTTCTCATCACTAGGTGCAGGGTCAACTTGCTGGATGAGGGCACAAGCACCAGTACATCAGGAGAACAGGCACCATGTGTCTGCATGTCTAAGAGGTAAGAAGACTGAAAGAACATTGCACGGTATACATCATCGGATATGCTATTTCCCTCCTGATTTAAAGTAATGGTCCAGTACATTACTTATAAAGTAATGTACTGTAATTGTTTGAAAGATATTTTGGAATGTTTCAAAGATATTTTGGAATTCACAAGAGGAATTTCATCCAAATATGTCTAGGATTTTTTTTCAAGAATGGATTGTAAATGAAGTACTATGTCATTTTGGTGTCAATTTGATCCATTCATTGGGATAGTATGATGACTGCAGATAATTCTAGACGGACTGTGAATAGAGTTTTGTCCACAAATTAAGTAACAAATCATGTCCACGTGGTTTAATGGGCTATAATTCCTTACGTGAACTGATTTTCTTGCTCAGGAAGAAGACCCAGGGTTGGGATGAGAACAATATACTTGCCATTCAGCCTCCATACCCAGTTGACCCTCGGATGAAAACAGATGATGGCCTCACAGCTTCTGTAGCTTGGTGATTGTCCTGCTTACTGGCTCGCTAATAATACAGTGGTCTGCAAAAGTTTGGGCAACCTTGTTAATTTCCATGATTTTCCTTCATAAATCGTTGGTTCTTAGGATAAAACAAATCAGTTAAATATATCATATAGGAGACAAACACAGTGATATTTGAGAAGTGAAACGAAGTTTATACCATTTACAGGAAGTGTGCAATGATTGTTCGAACAAAATTAGGCATGTGCATAAATTTGGGCACTACAATCAAAACAAATAACTCAATATTTAGTAGATCCCACTTTTGCAGAAATAACAGCTTCCAAACGCTTCCTATAGCTTCCTATGAGGGTCTGGATTCTGGTTGGAGGTATTTTGGACCATTCCTCTCTACAAAACACCTCTAATTCATTCAGGTTTGATGGTTTCCGAGCATGGACGGCTCTCTTTAAGTCACACCACAGATTTTCAATAATATTCAGGTCTGGGGACTGAGATGGCCATTCCAGAACGTTGTACTTGT
>JACXGJ010003696.1:0-51529 GCA_016801105.1 Esox niger | reverse complement strand
CACACACACACACACACACACACACACACACACACACACACACACACACACACACTCTCGCTCACATCTACACTCAACATTGTTATATCCCTGCTGCACTTCCATGTACATAGTGATGCTAACGTGAAAAAAAAACATGTAATGTATTTTATAGACCCCCTTAGAATAGTGTATTTCCCCTTATTCTACAAAATCTGTTGACAGAATATGTATTGCAGTGGTTTCTTAAGGACCCTATGGACATAGGGAGAGGGTGTCTCCTTGTTCTAGAGGTGGAACTTTTTTCATAATGCAAGGTACACTCCCTGAAGATACATGAGATATTCAGTCTGTAAGATCACCCCTCTCTTGACCAAGGAGAGTTGCAGTTATAGCTTTTTTAAGACTAATGTGTTGGTGCTGCTCATTCATATGTTGCAGAATCTGAGAAAATGTCATTTGCCACCTAGGTGCTTGGATCAATAGTTTGTTTATTTACTTGCAAGTAAATAAGACAGACTTTTGTGTATCACAGTTCAGTGTGCCCATTTAACTTAGGCAGTTTTTTTCTAATGATGTTCCTGCTTATTCTCCCACAGGTATATGAAGATTATGACTGCATGTTGAATCAGACCAATATTGGAAATAACAACAACAAGTTTTATGTTATTCAAGTGTTGCATATAAGTGCTTCTTATTACTGTTGGACCAGATGGGGGAGAGTGGTGAGCTGAATTCCAAAGTTAACCTGTGTATTACCTATGTATATAACTGTGTATGCAGTGGATATAAAAAGTCTACACACCCCTGTTAAAATGCCAGGCTTTTGTGATGTAAAAGAATGAGACAAAGATAAATCATATCAGAACATTTTCCACTTTTAATGTGACCTATAATGTGAACAATTCAAATGAAAAACAAACTGCTTGAGGGTGAAAAATAAAAAATAAAAACCTTACAATAATCTGGTGGAAAATATAACATTTTAGTTATGTTAAAGTATAAAACTTCCCATCTTAATCATTCAGTTAAGCGTAACCTCATCCTAACAGGGAGAAACTGGCAAGTGGAACCTATCACAACCTTCCGACAACCCTGACAAAGCCATCAAAGAATTTGAGAAGAAGTTCAAAGACAAGACAAAGAACAGCTGGAAGGACCGGGAGAACTTTGTGTCTCATCCTGGGAAGTACACCCTCATAGAGGTGGATGGAGACCAGGATGCAGAGGTCAAGGTAAACAGTTGTGCTCGGTCTGTAAGGCCTGATGAGAGCAAGGTCTCTCAAATTGCATTGTGTGGAAGCTATTTCCCTGGCAAAGGGCTGGTATTGCACAGGTACTGCCTGGCACTGTTTACCCACTCCTCTAAGAAACCCCGGCCTCATCCTAAGACTTGACTGAGATATGTTGCTACAAGCCCATATTATCTGTTTTGCTTTTCACAACCGTTTGTCAAAACATAAGGTTGAGAGTTTTACCTGGCTAACTATGGGACATGTGGTGCTGCCACTTGGTGACTGATAAAAAAGGATGGTTTAAAATGGTGACTGGGATCTGAAACAAACTCATTAGGCTTAGTTCAGTTGTTTCTTTATCCAAATAGATATTTACCAAAGTTGTCAGAAAAGAATATGCTTTGCATTGGTCTAAGGCAGACAACGCTGCTTAAGGCACAGCCTATAGGACTGGTGTTATCATTAAATAAATGCATTCTATGTTTTAGAGTTCACTGAACCGAAGGCCCCTAGACTGAGGGTTTGGTAAAAATGTAATACCTTTATTCCACCAACAGATAAATCATGGCTTTGCTATGTCCATTTTCTATGCTCTCTCATGGCTTTTGCAGGTGGATATCGTTGACGGTAACATTACCAAGAGGCCTAAAAACATCCTACCCTGCACCCTGGACAACCCCACACAAAAGCTCATCCAACTCATCTTCAGCAATGACATGTTCAAAGAGGCAATGGAGTGCATGAACCTGGGTGAGTGCCAGTCATAGTCCACTATACCTGCTTAACTCCCACAGCAGGGAAATCATCTACAGTCCCCTCCAAAAGTATAAGAACAGTATTGCTCTATTGGGTTAAGGTCAGGTGATTGTCTTGGCCAGTCTAAAACCTTCTACTTTTTCCCCCTGATGAAGTCCTATGATTTGTTTGTAGTGTGCTTTGGGTCATTTTCCTGCTGCATGATAAACCTCCTCCCAATTAGTTTAAATGCAATTCTATGTATATTTGCAGACAACATTTCTGTACAGTTCTGAATTCATTCTGCTGCTACCATCATCAGTTACATCATCAATAAATATTAATGAGCCTTTTCCAGAAGCAGACATGCACACCCAAGCCATGACCATGCTTCACAGATGAGATTGTATGCTTCGGATCATAAGCAGTTCCTTTCTTTTTCCACACTTTGGCCTTTACATCACTTTGGTAGAGATTCATCTTGGTCTCATCAGTCCATAAGAATTGTGTTCCAGAACTTTTGCTGCTCATCTCTGTACTTATTTGCAAATTTCAATATGGCCTTCCAATTCTAACTGCTGATGAGTGGTTTGCATCTTGTTGTGTGGCCTCTATATTTCTGCTTTCTGAGTCTTCTTCAAAGAGTGGATTGTGATACCTTCACCTCTGTACTGTGGAGGTCGTTGGTATTTTCATTGGGCTCTCACAACACCTGAGCAGTGCCACAGACTGATCGGCTCCATGCCATGCCGCATTGCTGCAGTAATTCAGGCAAAAGGGGCCCCAACTAAGTATTGAGTGCTGTACATGCTCATACTTTTCATGTTCATACTTTTCAATTGGCCAACATTTCTAAAAATCCTTTTTTGTATTGGTCTTAAGTAATATTAAATTTTTCTGAGATACTGATTTTGGGGTTTTCATTAGTTGTCAGTTCTAATTATCAAAATTAAAAGGAATGAACACTTGAAATATATCAGTCTGTGTGGAATGAATGTATACATTACTTTTTGAATGGAATTACTGAAATAAATTTGCTTTTTGGTGATATTCTAATTATGTGACCAGCACGTGTACTCGTATGTCTTGGGATTTGCCTTGTGCTTACTTCATTATGATCATATAAGCTGTACAGCCCTAATTTGACTTCTGGCTCAATCTTGTCACAATATATGGTTTTATGCAAACTAGAAATCAACTTTCTATTGATTGATAACAAGAGAAAACAAATTATATTATTCCAAGTTACATTCATGTTAAATGGGGGGGTTCTTTTGGGTTGCCCATGGGGATTAACTAAAGATTGTCCTTTCTACTATATAGCCTAATAATATTTGAGGTTTTCTATAGTATATCAGTAAGTATCGTGATTCAGTTGTGATACCGTGATGAATCATGATGTGTTGAATCGTAATGTGTGTATGGTGATATATATCAAGGTTCTTGCCAATACCCCCCCCTAGTATTAAACTGGCCTGCCTGCAGTCCAGACCTGTCACCCATTGAAAACATTTGGCGCATTATGAAAGGAAATATTACAAAGGAGACATCAAATTTAAAATCCTAGCAAGAATAGTAATACATTTCACTTTCAAAACTACAGCAATTGGTTTATGTAGTGCCCAAATGCTTACAGAGTATTTTTAATAGTGGTGATGCATCACATTGGTTAACATGCCTTGTCCCAACTGTTTTGAAGTGTGTTGCTGAAATCTAATTCAAATTGGGCATGTCTTTTTCCAAACACAAATATGTTTGATATGTTGTCTTCTGTACTATTTTCAGTTAAATATAGGGATAAATATGGGGGGGCAGTAGGTGTTTCATTTCTGAAGTATATAAAAAAACGTGCACACTCCTGTCTATTGTGTTGATGATCTGACACAATAAAAACATGCTGTAAAACTATGCGATACAGTTTTCAAATCTTCAAGGGGACAAATACTTTTGCTAAACTTTACATGTGGCATACCCAACTGGGAGTTCCTAACTGGCTACAACTTGTACCAACTTAGAGGAAATTAGTCAACATAGGCCTAAATGTACAGAAGAAACAGAGCAGTTGTATAACATGTGAACAGATAAGTGATAATGTGTATATACTCATCTCTCTGGTTGTCACCCACTATGGCTCTTCCAGACATAAAAAAGATGCCTCTGGGGAAGCTGAGCAAGCTTCAGATTGCTAAGGGCTTTGAGGTTCTGGAGGAGATTGATGGAGCCATGAAAGACCACAAGACCAGCAAGACCAAATTGGAAGAGCTATCCTCCAAGTTTTTCACCACTATCCCACACAACTTTGGGCGCAACAGGCCCCCCGTCATTGACAGCTCTGAGATTGTGGAGAAGAAGAAGGAGATGCTTCTGGTAACCTGCCTCATAAATAACTTTGATTCAAAATCCCTTTTTGTCCCTTGCAAGGGAAACAATAACAATTATGTGGCAAATTTCTTCCCTCGATTGTGAATTAAAATTGTTTCCTTAATACTACTCTGTTTAAGAATTCAGTGTCACAGAATGTAAAAAATTACTAAATGCAGTCCAGGAAAAAACATCTGGAACTGTCCATGATGAGAAGTCTTGGTGTGATTCCATCTCTTCCTCTGCAGGTGCTGGCTGATATAGAGATTGCCCAGAACCTGAAAGCGGAGACTGAAAAAGCCCAGGAGGAGATGGAGGTGGAGAAAGTACCTCATCCACTGGACCAGAACTATCTTTCTCTCAACTGCAAACTCGGTCTACTACAAAGAGATACTCAAGAGTTTAAGGTACTAGGGCTTCTCTATTCCTTATACCAACCAGTTTCCATCCACTGTTATCATTTCAGTTAAAGAAAATGCATGCTATTTATTACATCCTACACCTGAAATATTCACTTCACCCAACTACTGAGTTTTACTAATTTGATTTAATTGACATTTTCCATCATTTTAACAAAAACTGAAATGTGTTAATTGAATAAATAATAACCCGAATCAATACTTGGCAGAATCCCGTTTGGCATTAGTTAGAATTGCTAGTATTTTGGGTAGGTCTGTACCAGTTTTGCACAACCGTTTCTTGCAGTGTTTTCAGTTTTCTAGAATCAGATGGGCATGGTAAACCGCATCATTCAAATTTGAAGTTCTGGACTTTTACTGGGCCATTCGAGGACAATCAGTTTCGTTTTTTTATGATAGTGGAGATTTTGGAATGGTCGTATTTAGTGGCGTTAGTCCTGTATAATTTAGTATATTTATGGTGACAAAACATGCAGTTTGCTTTGTAGTCTGATGTTATTGTTCAGCTGCCATTGGATTTCCATTATTGTTTCATTTAAAGATAATTGAGAGATACTTGAAGGCCACTGCACACAGTCACAACCAGCCCAAGATTGTTGACGTCTGGGAGGTGGACAGAGAGACTGAGGTGGGTAATATAGGACACAACTGATGTCGATGCATAATAATCCTGTTTACATGTAATAAAGCATGACTGTTGTATTCATTAATGGCTAATTTCTTATCAGATTGTAATGAATGTAAGTATACAGGTGCATCGCAAAAAATATGAATATCCTGGCAACGTTTTTCCCCCCATAATTCAAATCAAGAAGTGACACCTTCCCGAACAGTTACGCACAAAAAAATGAACTTTTCCAAGATATTCTAGTATTTTTGAGATGCACCTGTATAATCAGTATTTGGGAATTTTTTTCGGTTAGGCATTGAGGTTCAGGGAGAACGATCACCTGGAGAACCGGCGTCTGTTGTGGCACGGTACAAACGTGGCAGTGGTGGCAGCCATCTTGAAGGGCGGCCTGCGAATTATGCCCCAGTCAGGGGGCCGTGTGGGCAGGGGCATCTACTTTGCCTCTGAGAACAGCAAGTCTTCAGCATACGGTCAGGCTCTAAGCATTATATGGAGAAGTATGCTACAGAAGTGTGTTTAAAAGGCCATTTTCACCATCGTGTTTCTGTCCCCTGTGTGTAGTGCGTACTTCAAAAAACACTGGGGTGATGTTTCTGAACGAGGTGGCGTTAGGGAAGGAGTACACCATCACCGAGGACGACAGCTCCCTGAAGAATCCTCCTACAGGCTACGACAGTGTGGTGGCTCGAGGACAGGTGGAACCAGGCATGTCTCCGCACACCGCTCACAGTTCAACACTGACCTAATGTCAATCTCTTGGTCAGAAAACACCTTCATCTTGGCCATGACCAATCTCTCTCCTTATACCCTAAACAAGCAGTCACAGAATCTTTAAAGATCTCCAGGCGACAACATCAGTACAGAATAATTGAATAGTGAACACTTGTGTTTCAGATGTAGCGTTGTGTAGTGATCCCCTGTGGTTGTGTTTCAGATGTAGCGTTGTGTAGTGATCCCCTGTGGTTGTGTTTCAGATGTAGCGTTGTGTAGTGATCCCCTGTGGTTGTGTTTCAGATGTAGCGTTGTGTAGTGAACCCCTGTGGTTGTGTTTCAGATGTAGCGTTGTGTAGTGATCCCCTGTGGTTGTGTTTCAGATGTAGCGTTGTGTAGTGATCCCCTGTGGTTGTGTTTCAGACCCGTCCAGAGACATCGTCCTGACATTGGATGGTAAGAAGGTGGCTGTGCCTCAGGGTGAACCAATCCAACAGCCCCAGTACAAGGACAGCTACTTCTGCAACAGCGAGTACCTTGTCTACAGGGAGGACCAGTGTCGCATCCGCTATCTGCTGGAGCTCAGGTTTTAACTGGAGACAAGCTCCCTGCTGAGGCATTGCTGCCTTCTACGGGAGAGCTCAGCTCCTTCTTCATGGTTGAGTATGAACCGTAGTGATGCAGGTTCTTGTTAGAGACTAATGTCACTGAGTACCATATCCAACCAAATTCTGTGTTATATCACATACTTATCTGTGCCTTATCCTATGCAGTAGCTTAGCAGGCTGTAAGTTAACCTCATTCCACAGTCAATTTATTAGCCGGCTGTTGGCAGTTTTCCTTGCAACTTCAGCATGACACTATCACATTTTTCACAATCCTTGTTTCATTATTCTACTTTAAGACGTATTTCAGAATTTCATCAATTATACCTTACCTACCACCCCAGTGTTTTCTTGTCAATGCATGCGGTTTGAAGAAAGTGGTGTTTTAGCATTAGCGCTAGGAAGTGGTAAGCGCATTGACTGTGAATTATCATTGGCCCATAGAACTGCCTCTAGCATCCTTAATGTTGCACACAGACACAGTTACACATGGTATTCATTCAATCATTTGACTCGGGGAAAGTAGGCATATGATTGTATGACAAGGGCTTACTTGCCCAATTTCTGACTGTTCCTTTAAACACACCATTTAAAAGAGTTTCTGCCTTTTCAATTATATTGTTTTATTTTGCCACTGTCATTTTTGTTGATAGACGGATATTATGTTCACCAATACTACATGCAAGGTGTGAATACTGTTCTTTTATGAATACACAGCAGCACCTACCTATATTTTCTGCACTATATCTGTTAAATGTAGCTATTTTCTATTCCACCTATAAAAACACTGTCTATATTCACGCACATACTGTAGATAGGGAAAATAAATTGTACGTTTCTGTATCAATAATGATGCATGCAACAGAAGTCAATGCACTAGAAATGTGCTGTATTGATAGGAAGAGAAAGTCCTAATGAAGGGGATTGATTGCTGTGTTCTGTTCATGTATAAAGAACTTTGGAATTGGTAATGTTGTTCTTTGGAGATCATGCAGCTTTGTCAATATAGAATCCCAGTGCACATGTCATTGTGTTACCTAGCAAGCCTCCCAAAGTGCCTTTGGTTTTGATCAATCTGCTTTTTTCAGTATTTGGCGTGTCACGGTCCTGGCCTGACTCCACGATCAGTTCTGCCTTCAAGCCCAATTCGGAAACCCCCAACACGTCAACAATTTGAATGAGTTTGGTTAAAAGTCAAATGGATTTTTTTTTTTGGAGGGTTGTCAGATTCCGCCTGGATTCTCTTCAGCTTGTTAATTCTATACAGCTTGTTCACAGAATTTTCTTCTGCTTTGTCATTTGAATGTAACCTGAATGTAACTGAGCTTATTGCACCTGATCTACTAATTGGATTTCATGATACAAGCTCAATAAACTAAATGACACTTAAGCTTGCTGTCCCATCTCTCATTTTCTTTTAGGGCTGACCAGATTTATTTGGTTATTTGGTCAGTAGGCTGATATTTTGATAATTATTTTAATTCAGCACTAGACAGCTTTCTGTTTTTTGTCTGTCTCGGCACTATTTTATTGCATTTTGGAAAAACAATATGTTTTTCCAAACCTCTTCTTTTTTGTTTTAACCCTGCAGTTAATCATACGTTTCATGATAAGTTCACGACTTGCATCAGGTATGCTAATCTAGGGTTGAAACAACCCTTAAACATCTGGTGTTTTGGAGTTTCAAGTAGAAAATATGCTTACAGACTCATAATGGAGGACACTGTATGAAAAATCTCCTTATCTTACTACAGCTGTGTTAAGTGGTAAATCATTACCGTCTTTAAATAACTGTTGGCCTGAGTTATAGGATATTTGATGGTGAAAAATAAAACAAGTTGCAGTTTTAATCAGTGCTGAGGTCAGTCATTCATTGGTGTGCTCTAAGACCCAGGGAGGAACTGGCTCTTGAGAGGACAGTGGCGCGTGTGTATCTGGGGGGAAGAATCATCACACAGTGCACAATGTGTGACAGCCACTGCCATACACAGCTACAGAGTGGAGGAGGGAGGGAGCGTCCTAACATCTATCATGCCATAAGACACCATCCTGAACAAAGTGAACTTATCAATGGTTTGCACGCGCATTCTCTTGACACAGCCTGGGCTTCACCTACGATATTACCAAGAGGACACCTGTACAATATGCCAGATAGCTGACTTCAGAACATCTGCACAACCTTTTCAGGCTTCCTGTACCTGAAATCCTCAGAAGCGTGAAGCTTGTGCTGCCCTTCCAGGGAAAACACCCTGGGTAATGTGCCCACAGGTCTGGATCTGATCCGACAAACAAAGTCTCACAAACAGCCCCCGGGGCATCCAGAAAGGCGGAATCAGTGAATCTTGTTCTCTCTGAATTAGACTCAACATGGGTATGTCACAATACTTGCAATTACAATAATTCTGCTCTGACCTTTTGCCTCATGGTTTGGTTGAAGGTTCACTTTTAGAAAAATTACTTTTTTTTCTTGCATTTGGCATTTGGGAGCTGTTTTTTGAGGGGATACGGTATTTAAAGCTATTCGGTCTCACGTCAGGCACACGCTACTTTGTTTTCAGTAGAATAGTATTATCTCTATGTAGCTATAGAGAAGATAATCTTTGTATCCATGTCACTTTAGCATCTGCTCCAGCATGGGCAGAGCCATTGAGACATTCTACATGTTAAAATCGTACATTTTGGTTGAATGATTTAGGTAATCCTTACTAATGAACCAGTTGTGATCATATGACTGTCTGGTTCATAGAGAGGGATCAGCCAATTAAGTTGGAATTCTCAGCCAGTTGACTACATTAACACAATAAATGCCTTCAATGTTGATGTGGTCCATGAAGTCCATGCTAGAATGCATTTTCTCCTTATTTTGCCCTCTAACAATCTCTGTTTAATTAGAGGAATACTGGGCACCATAGGGCCTAGTCTGTACGTTTGCATGTACATCCAACTTTAGGTTAATTCCCAGTTCTTTATTCAATATAGAGAAGTAGATTTAATTAATTAATTTAGTTACCTAGGGGTGGGGGGCAGTGTCTGGGATGTTTGATGAACATGCATTACTTGTTTGTCTGTAAGCACCATTGAACACAAGGTCATTGACCAGTATGAATATATTATTATAATGTTTACACATATTCTGTAAACACATCTTTCTGTGAAAAACAACAGCTTTAGTTCTGTCAGATGTCGGGCTGTATTGTTTTCCTTTTGCTTTTCTCTGTGAGTTAAGGTTGTTTTTGCCCAGTGTTTGGATAGAGAGGACATGCTTACATAAGACTGTGTTGTGTGTACACTATATGGCAAAACACCACCCCATTTGCCTGTTATCTACTTAGTTTAAGGTCTATTGTGCAATTCCATGTCAGCATAGTAAGAAGTATTTTGTTATCTCAAAGCTCTTAGCACAACAAGCATGTTTGCTCTTTATCTTCAGAAAATAGTTTAGAAAAAATCATTGTGTCAATTTTAGTTGACAAACTAATAATGCGCATTGCTACATTCTAAAATGACATGGGAAATAACTTAAATAGCTTGAGATGTTCATCTGGGAGAGTGTGTCTTCTGGGATTACGGTGTTAAACACTTGGCTAAAGTCTCCAAAGGGTAACTTTGCTTCTTTGGGATGTCAGAGTGATGAAGGATGTTATGGACGTCCATTTTTAAAGTGTCATCCACAGACCTGTGTGGCTCAGTAGGCCAGTGGCAGTAAGTCCAGGTGCTCAAATGTTTAATGATTGGTAAGTAAATTAAAGGGTCTGTAGTCATTCACACAGGACACCTCTTTTTTGGGAACTGGAAAAGTCATTAAGGATGAATCAGGCTCCCCCCAAAAAACACATATTACTTGTTTTTAAAAACATTGCTTGGAATAGTAGCCTATTCTTCAATCACATATTTTCAGAATAGGCTTTCAGAATATCACTGCCCTTATACAATTACAAAAGAGCAATATGACAATAAAAAAACTTATTTTCAGTACACTCTAAGGGGTTGGGATGCAGTGAAAAATAAATGACTGTATTTGTTTAATATTGCTTTAAAAAATATTTGTCTGAACAAAAATTTCAGGGAGCCCACTTTGTAAATTTAAAATATTCTACTTATGCATAGACAATAGATCTAAAATGAACTTCATAAGGTTATTTTTGCAATGAAAAATTAAGCAGATCGCTGACTTCCTGATCAAAAGGAGTTTACATGTAAACATGGTAATGCCCATTATGGACTCTACCCCCCAGTACTGCAGCGTCACAGAGTTCATGTGCTGTGGAGAGGTTGAACATATTGGCCTAGTGTAGTTTAACTAACCCGGAATCTCTCCTGCATGGTTGGGCCAGCAGCACAAGACTTGTGGGTTCAGTTCCCATGGCGACACTTATTGGAAGGTTTAACAACATGTTGTTACCACAAGAGCTGTGAGAGCCTTATTGTTTATTCACATCTTAATCGTAGAACGTCTACAACAGCAGCTTTTAATTTGGTGACAAGTTATCTCAGACAAATCCACACTATGTGAACCGATTCTGCAACCAGCTTTGTCTGCTTTGCCTTGCCTCCTCTCTAAGCAGCACAGCAGCTGTCCAATTGCATTGTAGAGGCTCTCCTTTGCATGCGACAGCATAAACTGAATACACAGTCTCTCCACTAGGAGTGTGGTGGCATAATAGACTTTGTTTCGGGGCCAGCGACTGAAAGGGACTTCTAGGTTCTGTTGGCTCTTTACAATCATGCGTGGTGAAAAGGAACTCAACTTTAAGGTGTGGCATCTAGCCTATAACATATCAAAACTCAGCCTTTTTTCAATGGAAGGCAAGCTAATGCACAAATGTGGAAATAGCTAAACTATTCTAGATACCCTCAAATACCCTCAGAGGTGTAGCATGTCCTAAGATTTTGAATAGCATTAGGTTTGTTAAAATAGAGCCCTAAATGTTTTTTGACTTCTCATTTTCTTCTGTGAGCTAGGAATATAGAAATAAAGGATGGCATATTCCACTTGAATCTCCACACATTTTTGGATTATGAAGTCACCCTTCCATGCTCTGTGCAAGAGTAAATGTTATGGGGATTTAACTTCTAAAGGCAAATTTCCCTTCAGTGCCCTTCAGACAGAATGTCTTTGATGTTAATGTAGAACATATTTATTGTCAATACAATGAAGGCTCTGAAGCCATCTTAAATGAAAGTTAATCAATTCAGTTTCTCTTACATGACAGTGATGAAGACTGATTTAATACAAAACAGATGACCAAACATGAATATAAGGCTGCAACACAAAATGTCTGTAGGTGTAAACCTTTAACTTTCTGTAAAACTGCATCATAATGACATTAATAACTCTTTATAGATCATAATGATATGCATAACTCTTTTTAACATTTTTTAACTTTCTTTTTACCTCTGTAACAGGATGTACTGATTATGACGACAAGTACCAGAGAAGCGAAGCAAGTACACATTCCAATGAGGCCTGCTGCTGTTGTAGTGACTAGTTTTCTCTGAAGCATGGAGAAGCCCGGGCCGATGCTAGCCTCTTTACCCAATCGCATAGGGGCCAACCTCACAACAAGCCTATGGGGACTTAATCCCACAGTCCCTGCCGAGGTAGGAGTTGTCACTAGCTCCCAGTCCCAGATCAAGGATCTGATTGGGTTGTTTTCAATGGTGACCCTAAACCTCATCGCCCTATTGGCCAACACTGGAGTCATGGTAGCCATTGCCCGAGCCCCTCATCTGAAGAGGTTTGCCTTTGTCTGCCACTTGTGCGCTGTGGACCTGCTGTGTGCCATCCTCTTAATGCCACTAGGGATCATCTCCAACTCTCCCTTCTTTGGCACTGTGGTGTTCACCGTGTTGGAGTGCCAGGTCTACATCTTCCTCAATGTGTTCCTCATCTGTGCCTCCATCCTCACCATCACTGCCATCAGCGTGGAACGCTACTACTACATCGTCCACCCTATGCGCTACGAGATGAGGATGAGCATCAATCTAGTTATCGGTGTCATGCTCTTCATTTGGGTCAAGTCCATCTTGCTGGCCCTGGTCACCCTGTTTGGCTGGCCTGCTTACGGGGCACACAGCTCCATCGCTGCCAACCACTGCTCCCTCCACTGGAGCCACAGTCGGCTCAGGAAGGTGTTTGCCGTGCTCTTCAGCATAGTGTGTTTCCTGTTACCCGCCCTGGTCATATTCACCGTCTACTGTAACGTATACAAGGTGGCGCGCTTGGCTGCCCTGCAGCTCGCACCCCCGCCCACAACCTGGGCCTCTTCTGACCAGGAGAAACGCACCAACCGCTCTGACTCCATCAACAGTCAGACCACCATCATTGCCAGCCGTAGCTTGCCCCAGAGACTGTCTCCAGAGAGGGCCTTCAGTGGGGGTAAAGCTGCCCTCACCCTGGTTGTCATTATTGGTCAGTTCCTGCTCTGCTGGCTGCCTTATTTCTCCTTCCACCTTCACCTTTCATTCAGCTCGTCTCTGCAGAGCCCCGGGGACGTAGAGGAGGCTGTCACCTGGCTGGCCTACTCCTCCTTTGCTGTCAATCCTTTCTTCTATGGCCTGCTCAACAGGCAGATTAGGGAGGAGCTCATCAAGTTTCGGCGCTGCTGCTCGTCCAGGCCAGTGGAACTGGGTGCCTCCAGCCATGAGGGTTCCCTCCAGGAGAACTTCCTGCAGTTCATTCAGAGAACCAACAGTTCAGCGAACACACGCGCCAGCTGTGCCAACTCTAGCCGCAGGAACACCCTGGACCAGGGCGTCAGGATCCCAGGACAGATACTAGAAGAACATGGTTGAAGTCAGATAAATGTGTACAAATTTTCACTTCAGTATGGACTATTAATGTTAACAGGCCTCTTATGACCAGGAAAAACTCTGGGACCAAATTATAAACTTTAGGGCACTTATGTTTTTCTGGTCAGGTCACGTGGTTAGTAAAGACTTGAGGCCAATTCATGAGATCTACTTCGTTTGCCTCTGATTAAGTGTTTATTATTTATTTGTATGGATGCATTCAGGTTTGGTCTTTAAAACAAGACCATAGAGATGTTGTTTTAACAAGAAATATTAATTTAATTGGAACAGATTTTATTATTTTTACTCTTTATTATTGTTTCTTGACAGGCATACTGTAAACCTAAACATTATGTGAAAATGTTTGAATTATAAAATTATTTTATGAATGATCTGTATATATAATGTTCTCTCATTAACACATTATGTAAATACATTATATTTCAGAAATAATAACATTATGCATTTTTCATTTTATTTTAGTAGAGGTGTTTTCTATGGAGCTGAACAAACTGACTGTAGTTCAGTTGGCCTGTAAGTATGCTAATAAGCCATTTACCATATCATGCCTTTTTATTCACTTCCAACTGAACTGCGTGTGTATTTGTATATTGCAGAATAATATTAATCACCCATTGCAAAATAATTATTCCAGAACACTAAATGGTTATTGATTCATTAGTACCATTATCTGTGTTTCAAACTCTTCAAAGCAGTGTGCTATGGGTGTTTAGTAGTGTCATTTACCCTATCTGCTTGCATGTTTGGCAATCATCTTTTTAAGCTCTTGAAGTATAGAACATATTGGCCAGCAGAGAGCGGTATGGAGCCATACACTGAGTCTAAAAATGGCTTATCACACGACTCATGTCAGCATACCGGTGTATGTACTACATCAGTGCTGTAATGTTGTTACAACACAATCATGTCCATATGATTCATTCTATTCTGTTTTATGTAGAGACATAGAATGGAGTGCTTTTTTGGTTTAAAGTTTATTACAACAGCTAAGCCAATACAACTGGTTTTAATCTATGAACAAAATACACAAAACCATTTTGCAATGTTCGGGAAGAATCTTTAGATCGCCACCACAAACCCAAATGCACCACTCACTTGTTTTCAAATGTCTATTTCTATACATTTGTGCACAACTACACACACAACTTTTCATATAGCACAATTACCACTATGTTTTCATGTAGTCACAGTCAAATCATCGCAGTTCTAATACTCAACACGCAGTTGTCGAGGTGTAAACACTAACAAGCATATTTACCCAACAAGAGATTTTATGCAGGATATTTTTTTATAGTCATGTTTTCATGACCATAACCTATACCTGTATACTTTTTTTTCCTTTTTGTGTTCCTGGGATAAATTTGAAATGATTACAGAATTACAATGAAATCCCCCCCAAAACAATAATTATGTTATTTGTGTATTTTCTGTACGCTTTAGCATACAATCCAGACATAATTTACAGTCTGTAATATGAAACAAAGTGAAACATTCTCATAGGGTCAATTCTTGAAAACATTATGGTTGTGTTTTCATTCATACCTTTTCAAATTATAACATTTCTCTCACCAGTGTTGAATGGGTATTTGGGATATTATTTTATGCTTTTGTGTGAATTTTAGGGTCATCTTCGATTTACATGCCAGGTTAAATGATTTTGAGTATAATGTTTAATTTTGTGTGATAAGAGTTTCATTAATATAGTGTGACTCCCGAGAAGTGGATTTACAGTTTTGAGAATATTTAGTACCACCCTGTTTCCAAATAAGTTGAGACGCTGCATAAAACACACAAAAAATATGATTTATGGGCCAATAATTTATCCCTGTATATAATTCAAAATCTTACATCTTGTTGAAACTGACATTTGATTGTTTTTGGACGCATCACGTAGTCATGTAGCATCACCTCTTCTTTCAACAATACTCTGTAAGCAGTTGGGAACTGTGGAGACCAACTGCTGTAGTTTAGAAATGTCACAGTGGGTGTATAGTGGTGGAAAGGACGGACGAGGCGCAGGCATGGGTTGAAGTCGGTGTACTCTTTAATTTAAACAAAGACAAAACAACAGAACGGAAAACACAGAGTACTGGGGCAAACTATTAACTGAAAGTAAACACAAAGAAACACCACTCACCACATACATCTGGACACACTGCGACATGGAACAATGAATAACAACTGAGGGGAGCAGAGGAGAAACATTTAAACACATACTAATAGCTTGATTGGGACCTGGTGTGAACAATGATTGAGGACAAGACAAATGAATGGGACCGGGATGAGTTCATGACTGTTGGAGTCCTGGGAAAAGCGGGAGATGATGGCGCAATCCGTCAGCTCACCGTCACAAGAAAGTAAAATGTTTTAAAATGATTTTCTACATTTGAAGAACTGTCAATCTCCCTCGGTCTGAGGCTTCATGGAAGATACCACCTTGTGGAGTTGCAATGATCATGATAACAGTGAAGAATCAGCCCAGAACTAAACGGGAGTATCTTGTCAATGATCTCAAGGCAGCTGGGACCATAGTCACCAAGAAAACAATTAGTTACATCCTACACCGTGAATGACTGATATCCTGCAGTGCACGCAAGGTCCCCTTGCTCAAGAAAGCACATGTACAGGCCTGTCTGAAGTTTGCCAATGAACATGAGTGAAAGTGTTGTGGTCAGAAATTAGACCAAAATCGAGCTTTTTGGCATCAACTCAACTCACTGTGTTTGGAGGAGGAGGAATGCTGCCTATGACTCCAAGAACACCATTCCCACTGTGAAGCATGGAGGTGGAAACATCATGCTTTGGGGGTGTTTCTCTGCCAAGGGGACTGGACAACTTCATTGCATGAAAGGGAAAATGGACGGGGCCATGTACCCTCAAATCTCAGGTGAGAAGCTACTTCCCTCAGCCAGGGCATTGAAAATGGGTCGTGGATGGATATTCCAACATGACAATGACCCAAAATACATGGCCAAGGCAACAAAGGAGTGACTCTAAAAGAAGCACATTGAGCTCCTGGAGTTGCTTAGCCAGTCTCCAAACCTTAATCCAATAGAAAATCTGTGGAGGGAGCTGAAGGTTCGAGTTGACATACTGTATAACATTTTCTTATACATCATGTGGATGGCCAGGTGCGTGTGCATTGTTTACCTGCAGAACACATGGCACCAGGATGTACTATGGGAAGAAAGCAAGTCGGTGGAGCCAGTGTGATACTTTGGGCAATGTTCTGCTGGGAAACCTTGGATCCGGCCATTAATGTGGATGTTACTTTGACACATACCTCCTACCTGTGCATTGTTGCAGACATGTGCCCCCTTTCATTGTAACGGTATTCCCGGATGGCAGTGGCCTTTTTCACCAGGATAATGTGCTGTGCCACAAAGCAAAAATGGTTCAGGAATGGTTTGAAGAAAGCAGCAACGAGTTCAAGGCGTGGACTCCAAATTCCCCAGATCTCAATCCAATAAACCATCTGTAGGATGTGCTTGACAAACAGGTCCGATCCATGGAGGCCCCACATTGAAATTTAAAGGACTTAAAGGATCTGCTGCTAATATCTTGGTGCCAGATACCAAAGCACCAGGTCTTGACATTGGAACCTGCCCACCCGCTAAATGCAGGTTGAATTTTGGTTGTTGCGTGTAACGCATTCACTCTTACTAGCCATTTTGGCGGGTGGCATTCTTTATGTCCATACACAGGTTTTTCCTGAATTCAAATTCAAAGGCAAAAGCCTTTCCAAAATCTCTCACTGCCTCTGTTTTGGCATGTTAAAACGTGATTTTGTGCTCACATACAAAATAACAGCAAAACATGGCAGCGAAAATAAAGGAGGGAGGAAAGTGTTTCCATATTGTGTGTTGCCAGGTGGGTTTTTTTTCTACATAATTCGGGTATTTTTCATGGGCTTGGGCTGGTCGATTTTTATTCTGGAGTCCACAACAGAATACAGTTTACTGTCAATGAAATCTGGCATCCTTGCATACAGAACCACACGGATCGAGACATGGCGGAGTTGAGTGTCATGTCGGAAAAACTGGTGGTTCTTTTACACCCAAGCATGTCAAACAACTAGTTCTCATCGCTGCTTTTTGCAGATGATGTGGTCCTGATGGCATCATCGGTCTGTGACCTCCAGCACTCACATGACCGGTTTACAGCCGAGTGCGAAGCAGTTGGGATGAGGATTAGCACTTCTAAATCTGAGGCCATGGTTCTCTCTGCAGGAAACCGATAGAGTGACTCCTCCGGGTAGGGAATGAGGCTTTATCCCAAGTAAAAAAGTTCAAGTATCTCGGGGTCTTGTTCGCAAGTGAGGGAAAAATGGAGCTGGAGATTGGCTTGGCTGGAGAATCGGAGCAGCGGGAGCAGTATTACATTCGATTTACCTCACCGTTGTGACGAAAAGAGATCTGAGCTGGAAGGCAAAGCTCTCGATATACCAGCCAATTTCCGTTCCTACCCTCACCTATGGTAATGAAGGCTGGGTCATGACCAAAAGAACTAGATCGTGAGTACAAGCGGCTGAAATGAGTTTTCTCAGAAGGGTGGCTGGCGTCCCCCTTAGAGATGGGGTGAGAAGCTCAGTCATCCGTGAGGAACTCGGAATAGAGCCGCTGCTCCTTTGCATCGAAAGAAGCCAGTTGAAGCAGTTCAGGCATCTGGTAAGGATGCCCCCGGGATGTCTCCCTAGGGAGATGTTCCAGGCACATCCAGCTGGGTGGAGACTTTGGTATAGGCCCAGGACTAGGTGGAGAGATTATATTTCCACACTGGACTGGGAACGCCTCCGGATCCCCAAGTCAGAGCTGGCATATGTAGCTCGGGTAAGGGAAGTTTGGGGTCCCCTGCTGGAGCTGCTGCCCCCGTGACCCGATAACAGATAAGCGGATGAAGATGATGATGATAACATACTTAAGTTGCTAACAATATAAATATATGAACGTGAAGACGCAGGATCAGCAACAGCAGCAGAGCCTCGTACAATTGAAGGAAGTAGAGGGAGGAAAAACACAGAAAGGGAATGTGGCTTCAATGCAAAGGGAAAAATAACTACAGTAATAAATACAGCTTGTTTCATTTTTTATGCAAGTCTATATTAAGTTGTTCTTATTGTTTTTCATACATATCAATGTGTTTTGTCTACAATAAAATGTACAGATTCGTTGTGACAAAAGTGGCCTTCATCACAACCTTCAGCAAGGTAATTTATATTTTGTAAGCTGTATTTTGTTTCTTGAAATCCAGCTAAATATGTTTTACAGATCATTATCACTATGAATTTGGTAGTGTTGTCTATGGATTTAAATGAATGTGTACGCCTCAGATATTCAATTTACTGTGTACCGCAAAGGCTACTGTCAATTACAATGCCATGAACAGCTCATGCCCTTGTTTGGGAAAGTTGTCACACAGGTCAAAATCATCTTTTTCATTTGGCCTTTCGGCTCTAGAATTTCATAAGTTGTCTTGAGAGCCATTTTGGGCTGCCACAATTTGGTAATTTATCCACCATGTCCCATTGGGGGGGAATTGTGGGATTGGTCTATGTTGAGCCATCCCCAAGGTCCCCCCCCAGTTCATCCTCTTTCCTAGCCCAGTGAGAGTGCATGCCACTGTGTTGCACACACACCATGAGCACGGGACATACACCAGCAGTAACCAGGCTAGACCTGGAGGGCACAGAGGAGCAAGAGGAGACCTCTCTCTGGGTCCTGCCACTAGGGATGCTTCCAGACAGGCACATTGCAAAGGAACTACTGGAGGAAGTGGTGGAGGTAGAGGCAGAGGAATTAGTCCAGGAGGGGGACTCTGAATCTTTTACCGTCTCCACCCACAGAGACGCCCAGCCTCTGCTGAAAGACAGGGACCCAAGGGGAATCAACAAGTGTCTAAAGGTAACTGACATTAATGGACCGTGAGGTAACGTGGAGGTGTTCACGTACCACAGTGCTTTCTGCAGGAGATTAATTCCTGTGAGTGTTTGCACATACTCCACATACCACACCTCCTCTGTATGTTGACTTGCAGATAACAGAGGAGAAGGTATACAAACAGGACTGAACTAAAAAGATGGCGGCAATAAAACTCCTGATAATGTGTCCAAAAGCATTATTTACATGCAAATGTTGGTCTCTGCATCATGACCAAATGTATTGAACTGTAGGGAGTTTTAAAAATTAAAACATAAACATTGGTAGACTTTATATAGAATGGCAAAATGGTCCATGGAAAAGGTCATTGAGCAAACCTGATTACTGCTGAATACTCCCACTAGTCTTCTAAATCTGAAAGTGGAATCTGATGTTGACAAGTAGTGTGTTGACCTCGTGTGTAACAATGCTGACCTCGTGTGTACTCAACTAGAAATATCCCATGCTAGTGATCTCTGAAAACCTACATAAGACGCTTGATCTACACTGGGATTTCTAGTGCTAATCAGCTTCCGTTAACTATACAATATGATATGATGAGAAGGGTAGCAGGTAATTTGCAATATAATGCCTGGCTTGTGGCTACTGTGAAATTGTATATCAAAACTCAACTCATGCGATTCCTTTCGCACTTTGAATTGAAAAGTTAATTAGCATGCTAATTTAAATATCTTTAATTTCTTGTGAAATGCATTGGATACTTATATATACAAATGCTTAACACAAAATATATGATTTATAAATGAAACGATGATGACTCCATCTTTGTAAGAGTGAGGGAGTCTGATATATTAGGCTACAACTCACAGCTCGGTCATTTCTTTCAAGGTAAGTGGAGTTAGCCATGTGTTATTCCTTGGAACAGGAACATTCTGAAAGATTTGTGGCCATATAAATGCAACTGGCAAAAAATCTAGATAATTTGTTTGACTATTCATCCTTAGTTTGAACTCAAGATTATCTTGCTATCTCGACAGACATTTCCAATGAGTGAAACAATGTGAACATTTTCTTTTTAAACAAAACGTCTTTTTAAAATGTTTTGCTACATTTTCCATTTCATTAATCTAACAGACACTCTTATCCAGAGTATTACAGTATGTGAACTGGCAGCGGGTATGTTAAAGTTTTGGTCTTAGTTATTATCCACCAAGAAAATGAAAAGCTCTAAAGTGAAATTGTATATATCAGTGTGTAAGGAGAAATAAGTAATAGGGTTTATAGACCTTCTGTAAAGCACATTGATAAAGTGAGCTCCCACCAAACCATGGCCTGACTGTAGACAATGTGTTTCCTGAGGTAATGTTTGAAGACGTGATTGCAGAGCCCTGCTCAGGGCTTTCAGGAGCATTGATAAGGTGTGCCTGTGGAGCCATGCCCTGTTTGGAGTGTCCCGTCCCTGGTGCTTCCGGCTCATTTCCATTCTCCTTGCTGTGCCCGTATCTCTGTTGGCAGGGATCCTCTTCGCTGTCCTCAGCTGCATACACATTTAGTGGGTCCCCTCACTTTACTCACTTCTGATGGAATCCATGCAATGTCTTACTTCAGTGCTTGAAGTAGATGGTGGTACTTATCGTTTCAGTGCATTTTGTGTAATGTAGCATGAACTTTAGGAGGTAGTTTCTATGCATATCATAGCTTTAGGAGCTAGTGCGCTGGTCTGTTAATGCTCAATCTGTGTCTCTCTTGTTCTCCAGGCTGATAATGCCGTGTCTATAGCTTTTCCTGAGGAACATGCATTGGGTTCAGACTGTCTGGGGCAGTGTTTAAAAAAAAATTTGCCCCCTCTTTTAAGAATATTTCGAAGTGCTGTGGTAGCATTAATGTCCTACTGACCAGGGATTGAAGTACTGCTGTTTGGTTCAGCCACCTTGTATGAGAGTGTGGATGTGGGATTGTATTGGGTGGAAGCTCCCTACATTGAAACTGGTTCTTTGCAGTTGTCAAGAAACTATGAAGTCTTTCTTCTTTAAAGAACTCATTGAAAAGAGGCAAAACATTTTTAAATATGTTTCATTAAATTCCACAGTAGTATAATTAATCTCTTCAATTATGTTTAATATACAAGGAGTAAAATCCCGCACACTCGTCTTCTGTCCCAGAGTAATGTTGTTTAAAAGGACAGGGACGTGTTGCAATAATTCAGTGCTGCAATTTGTTGCTGTAAACTGGTTGTATCATTGAGTAGTGCATGTTAAAACAATGTAGTCAAGTAGTTTCAACATCATTTGTATCTGGAATCAAAACAGGCTCATGCAATTATACACAGTAATTCAAATGATGTAAACCTTAACAGCCCTGCACTTTTAGTGTGAGACACTAATGCGCATTACCATTTGCAATCATTGGGAATTCTAGCAACCTGCTGTAATAGGATTGTGAGTTTACTCAACAAAATATTTCTCCAGGAGGGGTGGCCACGTATGGAGATGAAAACAGAAAGATCTGAGCCTTTTTGTTAAAATACTGCAGTAAATCCTAAATGGAAATGCTGGGATCTATTTCAGTCTGTATATCCCTAGCTCCCAGACCCACCCCTCCCAAACTCTGCTGAGTGTACACTTCTAATTGGGTTGGCTCCTGCTCACGGACTCTGGTCCTGTTTTACTACTAACCCTTCCTCTCCTTTGACCCCCTTTCCCATTCTCTGCCAAAGTGGCGCAGGTCATATTATAATATGTTCTGACTAAATTTATCAATGAAATATTTTTGCACACTAATTTCCTTTTGATGTAGATATATTGCAAGTGATGTGAATACGTCTTTTCCACTCCTCAGGTTCAAGGGTTGAGTCCACTTGATTCTAATTTCTCAGTTGGAAATACTCTATGAAACCAATAGTTTAATTCTAATAGCTTCTTACAAGCTTGTAAGTGAGTACGCCCATGTGCACGTTCCATACAATGTTGACTATTAATGATTGCATTAAACACACAACCATGCATTGAGATATACTCCGATCAGCCATAACATTATCACCACCTGCCTAATATTGCGTAGGTCCCCCTTTTGCCGCCAAAACAGCCCAAACCCGTCGAGGAATGGACTACACTAGACCTCTGAATGTGTGCTGTGGTCTCTGGCACCAAGACATTAGCAGCAGATCCTTTTAGTCCTGTAAGTAGGGAGGTAGGGGCCTCCATGGATTGGACTAGTTGGTCCAGCACATCCCACAGATACTTGATTGGATTGAGATAAGGGGATTTTTGAAGCCAAGTCAACACCTTGAACTCGTTGTTGTATTCCTCAAACCATTCCTAAACCATTTCTGCTTTGTGGCAGGGCGCATTATCCTGCTGAAAGAGGCCAATGCCATCAGGAAATGCCATTCAGAATGAATGGGTGCACATGGTTTGCAATAATGCCCAGGAAGGTGATACGTGTCAAAGTAAAATCCACGTGAATGGCAGGACCCAAGGTGTCCCTGCAAAACATGGCCCAAAGCATCACACTTCCCCCACCGGCTTGCCTTCTTCCCATAGTGCATCCTGGTGCCATGTGTTTTCCAGGTAAGCATCATCTATGAGAATAAATTAACATGTTTTTATCAGGTAGATTTTGTGATATTTTCACAAATATTATTGTTAAAGAAACACTGCTGTCTGCGGCCGCTACAGGAATCTAAAAGAAGGCCATAGACTGACGCTATGGGATCTAAAGGGTTACTTAATTAAACACTATTAAATGCAGACTAAAGTACACCAATGACCTGTAACCATTCTGCATGGAGGAATGTTTTAAGAGATTCATTAACATTGGAGAAAAATATTTTCTGCCAGGGGAAGTTGCATGGGGGTTACAAACAGGAGTGGCAATACCTTTTAGGTTGTCATTTTATGTCTAAATAAGCAACAAATCTTCCTCTGGAATGTTACATCTCCCTTTGGCCAGTAGCGGATCCAGCGCTCAACGTCATCGGACTGCTAGCTGACACCACCCCCTTTTCATCTTTTGTCCTCTTGTCATTAGACACACCTGTTCCTTACCCCTTGTCATGACGTGAATGTTTAGATATTTGCTAGTTCTCCAAGTTCACCCTATTTGTTGTTTTGTATTTGAAATCGGTATATTTGCACAGTGCCTTTGTGCAAATGCACACTTTATTCTGAGAGGAAATAATCTAAATTTTGCTCTGAACTCCTGCGACTGTCTTTCTCCTCATACACACGCCACAGGAATTCTATTGAAAAATATATATTTGTATTTTTGTATGCAGTTTTTATCGTTCTTTATTAAGGTGCCTATCTATTTAACCGCTCACTGGATTATGTGTCCTACATGTTTTTATTTCTGGATTTCTTTTGGCTAGTTTGGAGGGTTCAGTAGTGTTTTGAAGTAGGTGAAAATAGGAGTGGGAGAGTCCTCACTGCCTCACCCTAGGGTGGAAATTCATGCCACCATGTAAGTCCTGCCCACCTGACCCCACAGCCCAGTGTGAAATGTGACACAGCTCTGGGGTCCCCTTTAAGACACGTGTGTGTGTGTGTGTGTGTGTGTGTGTGTGTGTGTGTATGGTCCCATGTCCACTAGGTTATCTGTAGCAGCTGTCCACTGGCATTTGAGCCGTGTCGTCCGTAGTGACAGGGTAGGATCTGTGGGACTGAGGGGGCGGCCTGCAGTTTGCTTCAGTGGGGTAGCTCTTGTCGTCTTTGGCCCAAGTCATCCACGCTTTACTCTCTGCCACAGCCACAGCCCGGGACCACGGCCCCACTATGGCCGACCAGTACCAGTACAACACCAACGAGGAGAAGTTGGTGAAGGACAGCCACACCAAGGAGATCGACTTGATCAACAGAGACCCCAATTGTATCAATGATGATGTGATTAAGGTAGGCGAAACATGACGCCGCCACGTCTAGTTTACCATTTTTCATTTTCACCTAGTGCAAGGAAGAAAACCAAGTTTAAAGTCTAAACCTTTAAGTTCAAATGCAAAAAATACAATTAAAAAGTATCATACTTCTTATATGTTGCTGTGTTGCTGCCATCAAGGTCCCAAAATAGTCTGCAAGTCAATTCTCTGTGCCCCGCATGGCACCCAGGGTTTATTTCTGGAATGGGGCTGAAGGGGCGTGACATGCAGTGATACAATTATGCAGTTTCTTTTCAAAGCTTTATAATGTCACGTATTTATAGAAAGGGAGTGTTGTAAGTTGAGCCATTTGTTGCGTTCTGCATTACTATGTCCAAGGCAAATATAGAATTCTTACAACATCAACAAAAACATATGTTTATTAATAACTATGTGTGTTTAAGAATGCGCTGTACCTATGAAATAATTTGATGAATGAAAATAAAAGTTTGGGGAAAAAAGGGGTGAATTAAGTATATTGCTGTGCATAGTAGTAGGCTGATGGTGTGTTGTGACAGTGGCTAATGGTCCTGGTGCAGTATGGTCAAAGTAGTTGTTGTGTGGAGTATATTGAATGTATGCCTACATCTAAATATAGCTCTCTCTGTTTAACATCAATTAGACCTCCATTTTCCTGGACAGTTATGTTTTTTGGATCTGCCATTGTTTTAGGAAGAATTGTGATTTCCGTCTTACTGAGCAAAGGAAGCAGATCTGAGCTGTTGCAGATATTTTTAGCATGTTCAGACTCCATTTTACCAGGCAATAAGTTGTGTGCCTCTGCGTTATTGCTTGTCTTTCACACAGTTCTATGTTTGTTTTATTTTGCGATTTCATCCAATTGCCTATTTCGTGCCAGTTTTTTAAAATATGCATGAAGAATGTATGCACTTTCCTTCCAGTTGTGTGTTTCCACATAACATCCCTGTTGTAAATTAAAAGTGCCCACTATGCCCTCTATGCCCACTACGGCCACTATGGCCTTGGCAGCCGCTAAATAGTTTTGAACAATCACACATTTACACAATTTATTTTCCCAGAAGTATGGAAGAACACTCAAGCACTTGGTACTGTAGTGTGATGCTACATATTTCAGAAAGACCCTTGAGGTTTTTCAAAATTACAAGATCCAGAGTTTGACAGGTGTTTCAATGAAACAAACTGATTCCAAAAGGAATGCAATAAGCAAAATGAAAATAAAGTGACTTTTTAATATCTTACATTTTCTGACAATATATAAACCTGTTTCCAAAAAAGTTGGGATGTTGTGTAAAATGCTAATAAAAAAGTTATGCAATGATGTGCAAATCATCCTTATTTTTGTCGGATCGTAAGCAAAGCTGGCCAAGAAGAGTGAAAGTCACCTACTGACCGTCCAACCTTGTAAGATAGTGTAGTGGTTAGAGAAGCAGACCTGCAAGCTATAGGTCCTGTCATCGAATCTCCTCATAGTCAAAACGAATTATGCATCCGGATTTGTTCTGCAAAAAGTTTGCTGGCTATAACATTCAGTAGCTGCATTGTAGAAAGCCTAAAATAAAAATCCTTACTGTTATATTGCAACGATTTCTGGTGCATTTTCTTGGCTTGGAATCAAGAGATCCCTGAATTTTCCACTTCTCAATAAGTGATTGAACAGTACTGACTGGCATTTGCAAGGCTTTGGAGATCTTTTTATATACTTTTCAATTTTTATTTAGTTCGATTACTTTGTTACACAGGTCTTTTGACAGTTATTTTCTGCACCCCATGGCTCAGTATCTAGCCTGCTCATTACATCCACCTGAGAGCTAACAAACACATTTACTATTTATACACAGACACTAATTGCAATTTAAAAAGCCACAGGTGTGGGAAATTCACCTTTAATTGCAATTTTCCCCTGTGTGTGTGACTTTGTGTGTCTGTAACGAGGCCAAACATTCAAGGGTGTGTGAACATTTGGTCAGGGCTATTAAGGTTATTTCTGTTATCATTGTGATTTAAATAGGTGCCAAACAACTATCTGATAATAAATGGCTTCATATGATCACTTTATTTCAAGTAACATTATGGAATCCAATGCATTCTGGCCTTGGGCATACATCATACATTTTAAAAGTTTCTGGAAACAGGTGAGGTGGGTGCAGGAATATAAAAATATGCAGTTTATTTTGATTAGATCAGATGTTCCCAAACAATTGGTGGTGCTTTCAATTTCTTCCTCCCTGAAAAACATTTGGATGGTAAATCACTTTTTGTTGGTTTGCTCTTTACCAATCTAAATAAATTATGCAGAATGAATGTAGGTGATTTATTACAAATATAGTATGCCTATGCGTTAAGCATATGCATGAAACCAATTACAACTATCTTCTCCGATGTCATCTTAATGATGTCATCTCAAATGTATGATTCATTCTGTTCATAGTTTCCTAGAAAAAAGGGTTGTTCCACTAACACTTTGTCTTAACTTATCCGGGTCACCTTGACACTACTTATCATGAAGCTGTATTTCTCTAGAACCCAGGAAATAATGGTGTACTAATGGGCTTAGCAGGGATAATGGAAAAACCCATATTGACCTGTGTTACATTTTAAGTATAACACTACAGTATTTGCGAGGGCTGAAGGAACTACATTGTTGAATTATTTTAATAATTTGTACATTTTATGTATCTGACAGAGCAGAGGCAGGGAAATGGATAGAACTTTTCAATTACACTGTTATTTAACCAGGTACGACAGTTGATAACCAATTTTAATTTATAATTTTCTCTGTGACAAGCCACTAACATTGTCCATGGTATTCCCTTCCTGCAGGTGGAGTTTGAGGATGTGATCGCCGAGCCCGATGGCACACACAGTCTGGATGGGGTTTGGAAGTTCAGCTACACCACCTTCACCGTATCCAAGTACTGGTGCTACCGCATCCTTACTGCCATCTTCGGTATCCCTGTGGCTCTGCTGTGGGGCTTCCTCTTCGCCTGCATCTCTTTCTGTCACATCTGGGCGGTGGTGCCCTGCATTAAGAGCTGCTTCATTGAGTCCCAGTGCATCAGCCGTATCTACTCCCTCTGCATCCAGACCTTCTGTGACCCCTTCTTTGAAGCCCTGGGCAAGATCTTCAGCACTGTGAAAGTAGCCTTGCGCAAAGAGGTCTAGACAGCCACACCTATAACAGTGTTTACATATGAATGGATGAATCATACCCCATTTTATCTGGCAGACCAATCCTGGTATCCTCGTAATTCTCATAACAACCCTCTCCTCCCATTTCTTTCACTCCACCCAAAGCTCATGGTCCCACCCACCTAGACCTTTGATTCCTGACATGCACAGAGCGCTCAGTTCCACTAGAGGCTATGTGACAGCTGCAGCATGGCTGGCCTGACAGTTTGGTCTCTGTTAAAAGGCAGATTGCTATCTGTTCACTGAGGGAATAGATTGGGTCCCGTAGTGAATGGATCATTAGAGGACAATGGTCTCATGATATAAACATCCCGCGACACAAACAGCATTGCAGCATCTAGAAGACAATGTGGCTTATGAAATAGTATTTTTTGGCCAATTCTGAGTTGATATACAGCATATTAAATTGTCCGATGTGTGTGTGTGTGTGTGTGTGTGCGTGTGCGTGTGCGTGTGCGTGTGCGTGTGCGTGTGTTTGTGTGCTACACTATTTAATGTTATGTAACTGAAAGAATAATTGTAATCTGTGAACTAGTTTATATCACATTTTATCAGTTTAATTAATAATATGCATTTTCTTTACCGAGTAATTTTGATTAAAAATATTTGAAATTGTGAATTGTGTTCCACATTTTTTTTACATCACTTACCACCAATTTGAATGTATGTGGACCACAAAAAAAAGTAAATGAGAACCAAGTTTTGAAATTACAAGTTGAATTTCTTATTTGCATTTTGATAGAATTCAGACTAGTAATTGGTATCAGCATGTGTTCTGCAATTTTACTAAAGACAGATGAAATGATTGCATAAATCCTCAGCCCTCTCCTCAGGGCCCCAGCCAAGGATCCCGAGACATTCAGTTTGTTGTCTATTAAAGTACAAGTGCACCTGATTAGACTTATCAGCATATCATCAATAAATGTATCAATGAATAAGGTGTCTTTCGAGGGCTGTGACAATATTGTATATTATTTCGGAGTCCTTGAGAGGACTGAAGACCTAGGACAATATTGAAAAATGTAATATCTGTTGCCGATTAATTGAAGATGCAGAATGGGACTTTGGCGATTAACAAAATCAATTTTTTAAACCTCCCATGTTGTTATGGATGCATAATATGTTTTTTATATGTGCATAATCTGTAAGTAAAATCCCTATCATTCCTCTTGCCATGGAATTCCAAGTGTGAAAGCAAGTGGTTTTGATGACATGGGGTGAGAGTCATCACATACATGACATTTTTGTGGGGATTTTTTTTTGGCTTGACAGCAACATTTGGACTTATCCAATGGCCAAAAACTGCAGCCTGCATCTTGATTTTTTTTGTTGGGTCCAATCTAATTTGTGAGCAATTTCCTCTATCACCATTTGCACAGCTGTTGTCTGTATATTTGATTAGAGCTATAAATATTCCATGGTATTGAATGGACGTCACAAATTGTTCGTATTTCAAAATATTCACAGGAGGTTTTAGATATTCTTTACCTACATTGCATTATCTTCCTGGCCGTTACCTTATTCCTCCTGACCAAGTTCCCCTTTCCTCTGTCCTTGCTTCTTTTTGTCACCAGATGGAACCAAGAACAGTCCTGCTCTTTGGAAGGTAGGGCTGGAAAAGCCAAGAGAGAATGATAGGTCTGGATCCTGACTCATGTCAGCCAAGTGATAACAAGATGAAAACCATGCCTGAGAAATCAGCCTCACCGCATACCTTTTTCTCTCTTCTATCTTTCTAGTATAGTATATACATCATTTAGTATCTTAAAATTAAATGGTTACACTAGAAATCCATAAGTTCAGCATATGAGTTCCTCAAATCTTGATGTAAAAACAAATCGATTCAGACTTACTTGATAAAAGAAAATTTATTTCAAATAAATAAGAGATACATACTATGCACTTTCCCAAAATACAACACCAAATGTAAATAAGGCAAAGAAACGTTCAGTAGCTTTAAGGACAAGTTGAAAACCAAGACTTTTACAATAAATGGAGAAACCAACTTAGAAGACTGTTGAAAAGCCTTTCTTTTAATACTGCCATTTGTGATGTGTACCAGGAACAGTGTTTCAAGTAGATTCAATAAATGCACTGATTCATCCCGATAGATAAAAGCAGGATTCATAGAAACAACTGAGTGTTTGAAATGTATATTTCTCAATCATATTTCAGAATAAGAAGACACCAGCCCACAAAGTATATTTAGCATTATTAACTAGAACAGTTTTTCCCCAAAGTCCACAATCAGAAATATATTTGGATTTTTGTTATCTCCGTAGAGGGAAGAAAACAAATACGCTATTGTGGCTTAGTGAAATTTTACAAACTGTGTTATAGATTAAACATACTTTATATGACCTAATGCATGGTGCAATGTAACTGACATGAGAAACATGTCTCATGAGATATTCTGTATGTCAACATGTGCAAAAAAGTGTAACAGGAGAGTAGCTTTTGGATGACACGAATAATTAATAAAACAAGTCCCTCGGTATTGGTCTGAAGTGCCAAACCACAATGGGAGGCCTATTCATCAGTACATTGTGAGGAATGAAAAATAATAATTTGGTCTCTTAGGTTGGGAATGAAAGACAATACATTTTCCTTCACCACCTCCTGCTATTCCCAGACCCAATTTATAAATCAGTCAGAGAACAAAGATAAGCAATGTTTGACTCTGCAACAGGACTTTTGGCTGTGAGGGAAGCCATTCAACAAAATGTATCCATATATAACTGTTTAATCCCTATTACAATCAATCATAATTTTCTTGAGCAATTTTTTCAAAAGTATGATATAGAAAAAGCAGTGCAATAGTTTTAAGTAAGTCTCCGGAGCTGGACAAAAGTAGGAGACGGTAATGACTGAGTTTTGTGTGAAGCATCTCATGTGGTATTCTGTGTGATGCTCCTCTGGCTGCTGGTGCTTTTAACGACATACGTGGAGGAGTTGCTCTTACGACTAGAATCAGGGTCACGCTCGCAGTGGCACTGGGAGGACTTGAGGTAGCGAGCCGAGCAGCATAGGAAGTTCTGCCTCAGGTCTGAGAACAGGTGGCCTGCAAAGCACATGTAGATCCAAGGGTTACAGCAACTGTTCAGACTGGCCAGCAGCATGGAGATGATGAAGGGCATGGCTAGGAAAACAAGGCAAATACATAGAGTGATTTTTCGTGATACATCAATCCCACACGATTGCAAATGAAAATAAAACTGTGTTTTGTGTCCGCTATAAATTTGCTTAGAATGTATAATGGTGGAATTTTTTGGGGGGTTGTCACTTTCTGAAGTAACATATGAAACATGAAAATCCCATGGATTACTGCAGGGTGAACACTGTGTTGTCAGGTTAACCACAAAAAATATGGAAAGATTCTGACTTTAAACTGTAGATGGCACTAATCTCCACTTTAGAGACTAGTGTGTCCTCTGTGGCAGATAGTGTTTTACAGTCGCCATTTTCAAGTTCAAATGTTTATTAGTCATTTGCAATAACAAGTTATGAGAATTAAATGCTTGGTTTTCCTACTCCCGACAGTGCAGTTAAAAGTTAAAAAGTAACAGCAATTATAATATAAAAATAAAGAAGACTTGAAAGGGTTATTCAGAAAATAATTGTGCAATAATTTTTTGTATCATTATTCTATTTTCTATTTTTGCATTAAAGTTGAGCATCATCAGATGGTTCGCCATGTGTTCTTTCATGGTTTGTCTTTGAGCTGTAAAAAACTGCCATGTGCCAAAATGCTTCGCTCAGCATCAACAGCATTATCCATTTTGTGATTGTGTTAATTTAGTGTACAGTGCTCCCGCTTCAAATTAAAAAGTCATATGACAAGAATGACTGTTCTACTCTGCAGTGTCAAAGTCACATGACCACTGCTGAACCCAGGGTTGCCATATGTGCGGGTTTCGCACAAATTGGTGTACTTTTCAAACAATGTCACAGGTGAAAATGTATTGGCCACGAATGGCGGCACCCTTTCTGACTTTATATGCTATTCTGTGTGTTTCAATGCTGTTATCACAGTCAGACGTCAGCTACGGTAGGATCTGCAGTGTCACATGCGTATATACAGTATTGCATTTTCGGTTTTGTTCACTTCTAAAATAGAAGTGAGTTAGTATCTTATTTCAGTGTTATTTAAAAAATGCAGGGCCCTAACCTATTTTGTCAGAAGCTCAAATTACCAGCCATGATTGGCTGTACGTTTAGGCATGCATGTCGGAGGAGGGGTGCCTCTCCAATCCTATAAAAGTGGCGACAAAGGTTCTGAAGGAAGACATTAAAAAAAGCAACATCTTTCACTCATACTATCAGAGAACCAGGTTTAATCTGGAACCATAATCTTAAATTCTGTTTACAGTATTTGTTCCTGTATTTCATTATGGAATATACACGTGTAATGTCAGAAAACCTTGTCTTGAACACTGACTGAACTGTGCAGCTTTTCACACAGGTGACTAGACCATACACATAAAACATATATAGAATATATATATATATATATATATATATATATATATATATATATATATATATATATATATATAGAACACATATAGAATCTCACAAATGAATTAGATGACTTGCTATTGGGCAAATTTCCTGTATAGACATACCCTTGAACAGAGCCCAGGTAACAGACCATACTACATCGGTATGGGATTATCGGTATGGGATTTAACCAAAGAAATAAACAAATCACCCTTCCTGGACCAGCCAGTTCTATCATCTTAATGCGCAAAGCATCAGGAGAAGACCACAGCGGGGGATGGAATGCTGTTAACTCCAGAAGATGTTACCTCAAATTCTAGTTGAAAAACAGCTTAAAGGCAGGTTGTCCCTCAATGACCCTATCATTACCAGGACCAAAAGAGAAAAGGCTTTCCTTTGGTCCACTAATTCCTGCAGAAAAGATACAGTGTCTTTTAAAAGTATTAACCTCTCTTGGTCTTTTTCACATTTTGTTGTGATACCACATGAGTGAGTTTTTGCCAATGATCAACAAAAATGAATTGACTCAGGTCAATGTGGGTCTGAGTGATCAGGGCTAGAATGTGTATTAAATGGGAGAAACCAGTTAGTGAGGGACAGAGCCCATCTGAACCTCCAACACAGAACCATTGCATCCAGTGGTGCAGCTCTATCATGCATTCATTTTGATTAGTACGCGGAGATGTTTGTGATATACTAGAATCAGATACAGAGAAGAACCCAAAGGAGAAAACAAATAAAGCTGAGGCAGTTGATTGGTGACTTGGTACATTCTATAAAGATCCTCAGTGACAGTGAAAAGCCAAACAGGAGGATCTCTAGATTACCCCTGAAAGCTGGATCTGAGAAATGTTCTCTGAGGGGGTGACTAGAGAAGTGACAGGAGGCATACTTTTGGTATACTCAGTGATGCATCAGCTGATGTAAGGATCACTTCTACCACAATCTCAATTTCCTAATCCACCCACCTGTTTGGTTCTGTTTCCTTCTTTTTTGGGATCTCTACTGCGTACCTTTCTCATAGGTATTTCTATTATAAATTTACAGTGTCAATGTTGTTATTAGCAGTATTGTATAAGTGATCAGTCTTATTATGGGTATGATTTACTCTTATCCTTAGTTATCTCAAAATACACCTTTCTTATAATATTTACAGATGACTCATAAAATGTATGTTTTGTCTTATACACGTCATACCATGTTTATTTAGGTAACGCATCACAATCATGTATTTGGGTTGTGTCATTTAAGGCAAACTGCAGAAAATCTCATGGGATTTACATGAGTCTTTTCCATTTACATGAGTTGTTTCAAAAACTCTCACAGCAGAATTAGATTTCAGCTAAATGCAAACAAGCTATTTGGATGTCTTGTTAGAAGATAGCCTCTAGTCTCTTCAAGACATAAATGTCAGCAACTGGAGTTTGCTAAAAGTCATTGGAATTAAAGGATTAATTTTGCTTCCAAAGGCCCTAGAACATCATGAACTTTGTCAAGAACAAGAAAATGATTGTCCAAAATGAGAAATGGAGGAAGACAGTGATGATCCAGATCCAACAGCAGGTACAAGGTATAAATGGCTGTGGCCTAATAACAAGCTTTTTTTCATCATGGTAGATAACACTTGTTTACATTTCTCAGAGAATATATGCCTGTACCTTAGACATAGCAATGTTACGTTTTTACCTAGATGACAATGGGGGTCCAGATTTAATAGACAGTATACTGCAAAATAGCAGCCTAAAACCCACCAATAGGATTCTCACCAATATATTACCATTTAGTGGTATTTTAGCATACTATTTTTCCTAGTTTCCTTCATTATTCATTCTTTAATAAAACAGTCTAGAATTGTAGCTTTCAAACTTGAGCAAAACAGCTTTGTATAAACCAGTTGCTATATGCACTGTTTATTTTGTATGTTTTCTATTAAATGTAATACTGCTATCTCAAGTTGTTTAAAAGAGAGCATTGTGCAAGATGAGGAAAAATAATGATTCAACATGAAATAAATACACTTGCATCTCATCCTATATTTTTTTCAATCAGAACAATCGCAATAATGACCAACAAGATGATCATTGATTGTCAAAATAATTGTTAGCTGCAGCCAAACACAAAATAATGTACCAAAAATGTGACAAACTAACTTCAAACCGAAATACGTAGTGTCAAGTGACTTTGGTGTAACATTGCTCCCCTAGTTAAGATCCCTTAGCAAATTAAAAGGCAAATAAAATACCAAAATGTTTTATTTGATCTTTTAAGAAACACAATAATTCACAGTCATCGGAATTGATCCAAAAATGTTGTCAGAGGCTTGAATTATAGGTCAGATAAACAGAGCAACACAATTCCAAAACATGACTTTATCTATCTATCAAGATGCTACATACAATTAACTACTTAAATGGAAGAGGTGCATTTAGTTACTGTCGTTTCTGATTGCCTGATATGATTGCGTCAGTGCAACTGATAATGGCTGCACCGTTTATAGACTGTTTAAAGACCAATCTATAGAAAAATCTTAATTATGTTACCAGTCCAAATTAATTGGAAATTTACTATAATGTTGTGAAACATCAGAGTGTATTCAAGTCCTAAATCCCTAAAATATGAGCTATGGGAGTTGTGTAGCAAGAGGTAGGAGGCAGAGGTTAACATTGACTAATGGTTCAATCAAGGATATTGCTGTTTGTTGCTCTTTAGGCATTTTGTGTCTGCTGAGTTCACTCCTTTTCAAGGGAAAGCAAAATACAGAACATAAAATGTTCTAGGGTTTGAAGTTTGATTCATGGTGAGTCAGGTGGAAAATGTTTGACTTATTTGAGCCCATCTCTTGGGTTGATAATGAATAATGTTTTCAGGAGAAATGCAGCAACTGACAACTATTCTTTACGGATGTTATTAATTTAATGTATTTTAGCTTCTCTGCAACAGGAAAAATAAACGGCAGGTTGTTAAGGTTATCCAAACTTTACTTAGCTCTATAAAGGGACATGACAAGTAATCTTTAATTCTATTAGTGTCAAATATTTTAGTATTGTATTACCATTAGAGATTTGACAAGTGTCTAATAGGTTGTTTCTGAATGTGAATGGTTGCAATGCTGGCATCGTTATCTGCCATGGTGGAGGTAATAGGCAGTGTGGGGTGGTTCTTATCCTGAAGGGCTAATCCTCCCATACAGTACATTAGTACAGCGCTACATGTGATACTAATGGCCTCCCCAGTAATAGCCCTTCAGTCTTTAGGGCTGTCTGGGCTCTTTCTGCTGGCTGTGGTGCAGCAAGCTAATGGACACTTTATCTCTCCAGGACCACATGTAGAGCGCATACCGTGCCCTGTATCTGCAAACACGCTCTCATGTGGGAACTCACAGCATGACTGCGTAGCTTCTATCAAACTTCCATACCCAAGTCTCACATGATATACCCGTCTGATTTTCCACCGGAATGGCTGCTAATAGAATTATACAGAAGCAAACCAGGATCATCCGCAATTTGCAGTTTTTGTTACTGTTGCATTACTTTTGCATCCCCTGTGTCACCGCTGTCAGAGTTTATGTCCAATAATGCATATTAACTAAATCATTAATATTCATTGAAAAGCTTTTTAATTGGAAAAAGCTTTTTAATTGGATATGTTGTCTTCAGAAGGGTAAAAAAATAGATTCAGTGTGTGTTGAGCTCCACAGCGGTTATCCTTGGGAGATCATCGTTTTCTATTCAAGGAGGGGAAGAGAAGCGCCATGAATAAACATGATTCTCTACCAGGGAGCAACAGCCTGCCTGCTAGCATGAACCGGACACACCCAAATAGGCTGAGACAAAGCCTACTCTTACTCATCAGGCATCACCCTGTGATGTTCTGGTGAATTGTTATTTATTTAATTACTATTTAACTTGAAGTGCACAATTGATTTGGGGAATCAAATGGTTTGCCAATTAATTTCCTGTTGTTTGTGAGATAAATATTTGTGATGCAGCTCTTAAAGGAACACTGTGGAACACACGTATTGAATGCATGGAGGTCAGATCTCAGTGCGGACTCACAGAAGGGGTTGAATCCGATTTTTGAATATTTCAAAGTGGATCCCGCAAGTGTTGATTCATGGCATAATTTTATTTTCCTTATACATAAATGATATTTTTTCTATCTGCTGAAGGTTGCAACCTGCCTCTCTATCCAAATGACACTGTGTTATATGCTATTGCTCTCATGGTTGACTTGGCTATGGTCTGCATTCAATGCCCTGCAGAGATTTATTTTATATGTACGTTCTGAAAAAAAAATATATATGTAATGTTTTTAATCTAAAAAGGTGCCTGTAAATATGGGTTTGATTACTCTTGCTCGACTATTCTAATTTCCTAAAAATTTTTTTGATGAACATGATGATGAAAATTGGCTATCTATATAGAAATAGATAATGTGTTACATTATCTAGCAGAAAGCAAATTGTCAATGCTGGTTATTGATTATGGCAATATTATTTATATAGATGCTTCTACCTTGGTTTAAAAACCTCACGACAGTTTATCATAGTGCATTATTACCAATGACTGTTTCAGTACACATAATTGCTCTTTAGGTTGGCCCTCTTTGAAGTCACATAGGTTAATGCTTTCCACACTTTCTGTTTTTAAAGCTCTCCTGCATAACATACCTGCACATATTACTTCTTTTCTGGCATACAGCAATAAAAAAACATCAAACAAAGCCATAGGCATGGTTAATACTAAAGATCCCTTCAATCGCCACCGAATGAGATAGTCCCTCTTAGATTTTTTTCTGCACCTAAACCTTTCAAATAAATTCCAATAACATTTTAAACTGAATTCATTGGTGCCTCTTGGGCAATTCAAAAGATAAATTGTGTGTACATGTTTTTATTTATATTTTTTGGGGCGTGTAAACCCAATACTTTCTACTGTTTACAAATTGGGTCGATGTGGGGCTCATCTACAAAAGAGACCTTGGTTCTTAGCATCAGCTCACTGGCTAAAATAAAGGTTAAATTAAATTAACAAATGTAAATAGTGCAGCTAATTTTGATAATTATATTAACGACAGCAAAAATACGTATTTTATTTTATTGTATTAGAATACAATATGCATTTAACTTGTTTATATAAATAAAATATAGCTTATTAGCTGTGTTAATTTTATACAGCCTATAGCCTATTTTGCTTAATCTTTATTAAGGGTCACAATAACTTTGAAGATGACTGATTCGATGCAGTTCACTGCCAGAATGTATTGTAATTGATATTTATTTCTTACGATTATTTTACCATAGAGGTATGTATTAAAAGAACATTGTTATTCGTAGCAACTACTGTGGGGCTATAGGGAGGCTGGTAGTCATCACTCCATTGTATGTGTTGAAAGGATACGTCAAAATGACACGTCGAATCTTATATTGAGTTAGGTTACATCTGATTGGCCAACATTCCAAGCGTAATAGTGCAGCGTTAAATCTGTGGAAATGTCAGTGGACTGTAGTTGCAAAAGACTTGCACAGCCATTGCCATTTTAACTTTAAGAGGAAAATGTGAATGGCTATAGCCTAGGATCGATAACCTATGTGAAAATAGCTCCAATACTTACATAATCTTAGACTACATTGTGGATTTAAATGGTTGTTATCGATGTGGAGCATGAATTTACCTTCACGGGGCGCCATTGGATCCCAAGCCGTCCACATCTGCACGGTGAAAAAAGGTGTCCAGCAAACGATATACGCCAGAACTATGACAAATGTCATTTTAACGGTGGTAATCTTTGCTTTGGAGATCAGCTTTACACTGCTTACACGTGCGAGCGTATGGCCTTTCGATGTCTTTGGCGTGAGGCTTATGCACTGGTCCCTCTTGGTTTTCATTCTAAAGTTTTGCCATATCTTAAAGCTAATTAGTCCATAACAAAGGCTCAATATGGCCACTGGTATAATGTAGATGGTAAGGCTAATCCAAGTTATATACGCTTTGGCACCCCAGGGCTCCACGAAGTCTCCCCAGCAATCATACACTCCGGCTCCAACGTCCTTCAGAGAAAATATGTACACCTGTGGGCTGCTGAACAACAGGCTAAGGACCCACGAGATAATCACATAGACCCGGTCTTTTCTTTTGTGCAGAGACCGAAGCGGCTGACATATCGCCAAACACCTGTCTATGGACATCAAAACAAGCATATACGTGGAAGCGAACATTCCGACGATCTGGAAGTATTTCACCAACCTGCATAATATATCGGGTCCATAGAAACGGAAAGTAATGTCCCAGATAAGTTGTGGCAGGACCTGAAATATTGCCACAACAAGATCCGCGATGCTGAGGTGTTTCATGAAGTAGTACATTCGGGACTGTGAGTGCTTGGTGGTGTGGATGGCCACCAGGACGCAGAGATTTCCGGCCAACGCCAGGAACAGGACCAGGGCAAGTACAGTCACCTCCACTTTAGCCACCTCTTCGTTCCGTTTAAGGGGATTCGTCCGGTTTCCTCCGGTGGCTTCATTGACAAGGGTTAAGTTCCTCCAGGATTCGTTGAAAGACCACAAGTCTTTTTCATTTAATATGGCATTTTCCATTGTGTTTACCGTATCCTCTGGCAGGCTTTCTGCAACGCGCAAAAGTATGCAATAACAGCAATGTTCAGCCAACTTCAACCATTGGATGATTTTAAACGAGTGTCCTCTTGCTCTTCACCTAATAGGTATCAAAACGAAGCGTGATATTCTGCTGTTCCGCTTTATGCACGATGGGGAAAATACATCCCAATTCTGTGCTGAAGCCTTATTTCTAATGCATTGTCGAAAAAAGACACTGAAAGGAAATAAAATAAACATGTTAACGAACCTTGCTTGGAGTTTAAACAGTGAAATAACGATAGTAAGGGTATATCTGCAATTGGTGCTTCCATTTTTATACTTAAAAATCAATTTATATACGCATTACATCAAACATATCTTAGAAATGCATCAGGAGGTTAGTTCAGTTGTGGTAACCTTCTCAGATCACAACATATAACATTCTTAAAATAGTGAACACGCATTGTTTAGTCAATAAATATAGTTTCAATGACAATTTAGAAGTTTTTGGTTCCAACGTACATTTTTGTGTTCTTTGCTATTACTTCAATTGCAGATTATTTTTTTAATAGAAAATGATCCACAATGTGACGTAGCATATTAGTTATTTAGGAGGCTCATTTAATTCGTTCAACTGATAAAACTCGGTCACACCTTTCGTCTACCAGTGTTCTTCAGAACACTAATTGTATTTTTAATATATGCTGTTAAAAAAATTCTGATAAGAATGTTTCTTAATTTAGGCTAAATGAAGACTACTTACATGCACATCAGCTTTACAGTAGCTATGTCTTGAAAATAAAACACTGGAACTCCAAAGGTTTTCAATGCATATACCAATGAGACCTGAAACTGAAGCATTCAGCCTCCTTCAGTAGTAGCGAGCGTAATGGCCTGCATCATGATATTTATACGACTTGCGTGGCCAGGATTACGCACAAGAAATGGATTTCCACATGGTTTCCACTAGGTGTCCATGCACGCCACTTTACAGGGCATAGTTCCTACAAATGAACTGGATCTAAAAGAAAACACGTATTACATGTTTTATGCGGTGGACGTCATTCCAATTCAACATGTAAAGACAAAAAGACAAAAACATACCAAACATGTTTTATAAAATAACAATTTTAGCAAAATGATACATAGCAAAAGGATTCAGCCCCATGACCTATCCCTAAATGTACAGAATAACAAGTGATACTTTGAAAGGTTCTTAGGTTTGCTAATTTATTTTAAAACACTGACACTCAAAATATGTAATAAACTGAAATGTCAGTTCTAAAAGAACCAAAAAAATATTATTGCGTAAGAACCCATGTGCTGTGGATCTTCCAATTTACATGGATGAAAGAAATTACCCTGACGTGGAAGCAATTAGCTTTTCGTTGGCCTACTACTATAAACCATTCAATTGCTGTAAAACACTTTTGGGAAAAGGTACAAACTAATATCTGGGTGTTTGGATATCCCAGTGAGCCATGTTGGTTCAAAAACCAGAAAGTAGAACTGCATCATATACAACATAGGCATTGACAAAAAAAAGTCCCTCAAAACTCAGTGCTCAAACAAGAGGACTGAAGAGAAAAGCCAGAATCACAAATCACTCTGCGCTGCAGAGTTCCGTGGTTGGTAGTGGACTAATAGCACACCAGTCAACCATATCAATAGCTATGTGTAACAACTGCCCGAATGGGGTAGTGGCCAGAAAGAGGTTACCCAAAAAGTATTGCTTGGAGGCATGTCTGGAAATAGCCAGAAACTATGAGAGTCACTAGGCTTCAATTTGGGTCAGTTGAGACCAAGATCAAATATGTGCCGCAAACCTTAAGGCCAGGGACACCCTGAATGTGTCAAGCCATATGCATTGTGGCAGAAGTACACTCACTCCAATGGAGTGCAATCCACACCAATTAAGACTCCTTGGTTCGACTAGGTTGGAGGGCTTGCGGGGGGTGCACGTGTTGCTGCTGTTCTATTATTCGTCGACTGACCAGCAGTGAAATAATAATAGTTTTTATTAATAAAACATTTTTTTGAAATTGTGGGATTTGGCCTGAGCCCAGAGTGGACAATCTGATTGATTATACATGAAAATGATGTTTTTTAAATATATTTTGTAACATTACAAAACAAATGTGTTTAATATTATGGTAACTTGCCATGGTAAACATTAAACACTTTTGACATTTCAGAGCATACAATAAAATTATGATATTCCATGTTTAATATTAATTTAGAAATCAAATGGTTGTTTATTTGAGGAATTGCACAGATCATACATGTTTTTTCAGTGGTTGTTCAGCAAATGAAATAAAGCCTTTAAGTATCAATTGTTTATAGGTGCTTTAAAGCAAAACACATTTTATGTAACACATTGGTGTGACCACAAAAAAGATACCTCCGGTACCAAAAATATACTTTTAGCATGGGCATTGCCATTTTGGTCTTACATTAATTTAATGCAGTCCTCTATATATTACTTTCACTTTCATTGCTCATTATTTCCAGATTGCGGTTGATGATTGTGTTTGGAACCATGATCGTGTAACTGTTGATGAGGCCCTCAGAGGCACTGGACATATATTCAGAGACATCATTATGAGAAATACACAGGAAGGTTTCAGCTAACTTTCTGTGCTGGACATGGTTCCAGATATGAATTGAATGATATGAACAGAATACTTTGGTGCATAGCTCTATGTAAAGCAGTTGGAAAAATGTATTTTCTGGGTTGTTAAAAGTAGAAGGCTGAGCTCTGGTAGAAAGATTTTGGGCCTAGAAGTCCAATCTCCATACATTCCTTAATGATCTGCAGTGACTGTATACACACACACATACACACACATTCACACAGACACACACACACACACAGAGCGAGGCAAAAACACAATCACCCCAGATCCAATGGTTTCCAGTCCAAAGTGTCTGACATGATGAATGTTGTCTTTCCTTGAATGACTCATACCAATCAAGACTTAGAAAAAATAGAGGATTTTAACAGAAAAGCGGTGTGGTATTTTGTCTTAAAATGTGTTCGTACTCTATATTCAGATATAGATCACTGTGTTCAATATCACTCTCCAGCACATCCTTTTCTTGACTATTTCTCAGCGACTGGGATGTGGATTTGATTAGGAAATATGTAGTCAAGCATTTTTCATTTGAGGTTAGTACTGACAAAATGTAATTATAATTTGTATGGGTGCGTTAAGCCACTGGCTCAACTTGAACCTGGCCAAATGGCATGATTAAAAACAAAGAATCCATTTTCATTATATTACACAACAGGGCTACATGGTTGCACTTTCATGCTAGGTTTAATACCTCATTGTGTAGCTTATTGACAACTAATATTTAAAACATCTTGAAACTGTCAGTTTTGAAATAGATACAAGCATAAGCAAGTCAGCAGTAAAATAAATGTGTCTAACATTGGAAAATGTTACTTCTTTACCTAACTTTCCTACAACGTTTTCGATTTCATCTTTTCTTTCACAGTGGCTATGAAATTATATCTTAAATATTGGGTCACATGATCAATTTTCTTTCCTAGAAACAACGGATGGCTAAACTTACCCTCTGGCTTGATTTACGCCCCTCTCCCCAACTGATCTGACAGGAATTCAAAATGCTCACCATACGAAGATTGTTCCCAGACAGTCCAACCTCCTCTGTGTCACCTTGGGTAGAATAATGAATAGTTGTAGCCATTGGCATCATATTGGGGGGGGGGTCCAAATGAGTTCATGAAACACAAAATAGAAGCAATGTGGAATGTAGATCATTATAAACCCCATTTCTTAGATACTGACATATATTACCGATCATATTTGTTTTGAAATGACCTTTTTTACATGCCAATGAAGGGAGTCTGTGTGTGCTTTTCCCCGAAAGAAATTCACAATTATTGGCACACTTAATGTTATTTTGTTACGAAACAGCACCGGGTAAATCCAATGCAAGTCAATGGCAAAAACAACAACTAGAGCTGTCCCCTTTCTTCTGGCCCATGCTCACAAGCATGCTTGTCTGCACACAAATAGCACAACGTAGACACACATACGTGTGCATTAATACGTGGTATATGCATGCAGCCATGTGCATGTAAGGGAGGGGCAACAATATAAAATTATGATTTTGCAGACAAACAACAAGCAGATTTGATTAAGAGTGTTTAGGGTTGAACGTCATTAAAGCCCAGAGATATGTACTAATGGAAATGATGCATTCATTTCAGCCTCTTAGTCTGGTGAACATGTTCTGTTGCTGCATATGTTTCAGTATGTTGAGTATGGCCTTCTGTCCTTTTTGTAAAAACTCTCTTTCCCCACTGTACTGTCTTATGTCCATGTTACATAAACTACCGTTTGAGGCCACTTAGAGATGTCCTTCTTATTTAAAAAAAAATGTTGTCCATTAAAATATCATCAAATTGTTCAGAACATCAGAAGATACAGTAGCTGGAAATGGCAGATTTTTTTATGGAATATCTACATAGCGGTACAGAGGCCCACTGTTGCATCCGGTCCTTAGAGGCAACCTAACACTCCTAATCACACACACACACACACACACACTATTACAGGAAGAGAAATGGGAGGGGGGACTAAACTGACACAGGAACACCCAGCAGAACTAAACTGACACAGGAACACACAGCGGAACTAAACTGACACAGGAACACACAACAGAACTAAACTGACACAGGAACACACAACAGAACTAAACTGACACCGGAACACACAACAGAACTAAACTGACACAGGAACACACAACAGAACTAAACTGACACAGGAACACACAACAGAACTAAACTGACACAGGAACACACAACAGAACTAAACTGACACAGGAACACCCAGCAGAACTAAACTTGACACAGGAACACCCTGCAGAACTAAACTGACACAGGAACACACAACAGAACTAAACTGACACAGGAACACACAACAGACCTAAACTGACACACAAACACCCAAAAGAACTAAACTGACACAGGAACACCCAAAAGAACTAAACTGACACAGGAACACCCAAAAGAACTAAACTGACACAGGAACACCCAAAATAACTAAACTGACACACGAACACCTGAGCTCTCTATAATCAAAAAGTACAGTGGGTGGCCAGGCCAGATACTACCCTAGTGTTTCTAGACAGAGGACTCACTACGGTTAAATGTATTCCCATAGGCCTCTTGCCATACTTAGCCCAGTAACTCAACTAAAGGTACACACCAACACTACACAAACACCTGTCACCAATTCTTCTCAAACCATCTCTCTCAAACATAAACAAAAAATAGGAAGGGTATTTAAAACCAATGACACAGACTGACAGCATCCTCATAGGTACAAGGGGGATAACGAGGGGAGCAGGTACATTATTGGACATTGGAAGCAGATGGGAGGTAATCAAGGGACTTGTTAAAACATTGAGATAGACAGAGGGGGACAGAAACAAAGAGCAAAACAGATAAATCCAAACTCTAAAATGTCCAGGAATGTAACACCCATTTTCAGCAACCATCAGTCCTGTGTTCCAATGGAATGTTGTGTTTTCTAATCCAGGTTTGTCATTTTAAAAGGCAAACTGATAATTAGAAAAGTGATTAGCAATTACGTTAGCACAACCAAAAACTGTTTTGCATGTTAAAGAAGCAATAAAACTGGCCTTATTTAAACTAGTTGAGTATCTGGAGCATCAGCAATTGTGGGTTTGAAAACAGGCTCAAAATGTCCAGAAACAAATAACTTTCTTCTGAAATCTGAAGTCTATTCTTGTTCTGAGAAATTGCGAGAAATTGCCAAAAAACTGAATATTTTGTGCAACGATGTGTACTACTCCCTTCATAGTACAGCAAAAACAGTTTCTAACCAGAATAGAAAGAGGAGTGGGAGGCCCCAGAGTACAAACGATCAAGAGGACAAATACTGTACATGAAAGTGTCTAGTTTGAGAAACAGATGCCTAACAGGTCCTCATCTTTATTAAATAGCACCCGCAAAACATCAGTCTCAACGTCAACAGTGAAGAGGCAACTCCGGGAGGCTGGCCTTTTAGGCAGACTTGCAAAGAAAAAGCTATATCTCAGACTGGCTAATAAAAAGAAAAGATTAGAATGGGCAAAAGAACACAGACACTGGACAGAAGAAGATTGGAAAAAGAGTTATTGCCAGACGTGTTTCTGGCATAAAAGGTGTTTGGATCACAAAGAAGAACATTTGTGAGATTAAGACCAAATGAAAATTCTGGAGAAGTGCATAACGCCATCTGTCAAGCATGGTGGAGGAAATGTGATGGTCTGGAGCGCTTTAGTGCTGGTGAAGTTTGTACAGGGTAAAATGGATATTGAAGACTGAAGACCATAACTCAGTTTTGCCACACCATGCGGAACCCTGTGGATTGCACTTGATTGGAGCCAAATTCCTCCTACAACAGGACAATGACTCAAAGCTTCAAACTATGAAACAACTATTTAGGGAAAAAGCAGTCAGCTGGTATTAACACATTTCATGTATGTTTTCATGGAAATCAAGGCAATTTCTAAGTGACCCCAAACCTTTGAACTATAGTGTAAATGGCTAGCCATTTTAATTAAGGATTTAGGCCTTTACCTGTTGCTTCAGGCTGCTTAAGAAAGATAACTCAAGTGTTTCCGAGGGATTCCTTTAATATAATTTGTTTACAGACTGGGTCTTTTTGTAGACTAGTCTACTGCTGTCAACACTAAAACTTGAGTACCAACTGTGCTTTACAAAGTATTCAGACCCCTGACACATTCTCTAATTACTGAATAACAAATGGTAGATTAAATGTCATTTTATTTTAAAACACTGACACTCATGATCAATTATTATTAGGTGACATAGGGTTTATGTCGGAAAAATTCCTAAAAGAACCAAACGAAATAAGTTGCTTGTAAGTAACCCCATAAGTATTAGACACATTAACCTTCAATGGATCTACCTGCTTTGCATACAATTTCAGTGTTTTTATTCTTCTTGGCAGATTAGCTCCAGGTTGTTAAGGTAGGTTGGGCATTTATTGTGAACTGCAATTTTGAAATTGTACCACAGATTCTCAGTGGAGAGCAGGGCTTTGACTGGGCCACTATAGTACATTTACTTTTTGTTCTTGAACCACCATGTTGTGCTTGGGATTATCACTACAGCATGAAGCTGCCATTACCTGAGACATCCACTAACATTGATGCTCTTGGTAAATATGAGCAAAACAGGCTATGCAAACAATGTTGTTGCTGTTTATCCTCTTGGTCTTTTATTCAAAGTAGTCACTAAACTCAAACCCTCAATTGAAGTAAAATGATTGAAAAAATAAACGTGATATGAATATTTTATCAATATTATATCTGTGACTATTATTAAGAAGTTTAAAGCAACTGGAGATGTTACCAATCGCTCTGTAAGAGGGTGTGTCAATATTAACCCAACGCACAGTGAGGAGGATGGTTTGAGTGGCCAAAGTGTCACAGCCGGAAAATTGTAAATTAGTTGGGCCTGGGTGTCAGAAAGTCCCTGAAACTACAATCAGATGACACCCACATAACCACACATGGTTTGGGACGGTTGGTGTAAAAAGTATTTGCTGTCATCAAACAACAAACTCATGCAACTACAATTTGTCAAACGTTTCTGTAACTTTCAGTGGGACCTGGTTCTATGGTCAGATGAGACCAAAATATAGCTTTTTGGAAACAAACACCTAAGTTGGGTTTGGCACAGACAAAAAAGAATCTCATCGCCACTGTGAAGTATGGTGGTGGGTCTTTGATGTTGTGGGGCTGTTTTTCTTCCAAAGGCCCCGGACAACTTGTTAGGATATACTGTATGGTAACATGGACTCCATCAAGTACCAGACACATGACTGCCTCTGCCAGGAAACTTAAACCAGGATGTGATTGAATCTTCTAGCAGGACAATGATCCAAAGCACACCTCAAAATCACCACAAAAAGGGTTACCTGACCATAGAATCAGGTTTTTGCCATGTCTAGCTCAATTCCTTGACCTAAACCCCATAGAAAAGAGGAGATTCCTTAACTGTGGACCTCAAAATCAGAAATATCCGCAGAGTTTCTGTATGGACGCATGTGTTCTCCAACCTAATTACGCTTTATAGAAGACACACACGACTGTTATCTTGGTAAAGGAATGTTGCAGAAAGTATTTAATGAAGGGGTGCCAATAACTGTGGAACACATATTCAGAACACATATTTGTGTTGTGGTGAGAATTCATCTTTTTCTTTCAAATATTTACAGTACATGAATGTATGACAACGTAAAACTTGTTTTGCCATCTGCAATTAAAAAATGCTACCAAGAAAACATTATGACTTTGGAACACTAGTCATTAATTTTGGCATTTGGCTTTATCGACAAATCAACCAGCCAGCTTGTTTAGTTGAAAGGGCTGGTAATATTTTCTCTGACATAAGCTCTGGGCGTCAGAGGCGAGACCACATTAACACCAGTAACACATCCCTTGTTGTTGAGTGGCTTTTGGTGCGAGAGTGTCTCTTGAAAATGGAGCCACTTGTGGTAGGGGGAGCTATAACAAACCTAAGGAATGGGACATTACTACACCACTACAGAATAACAGAAACTGACATCAGATACCATGCAATTAACTGATAACAAAGCTTATGTTTTGCTCTATGCCTGTTAATTTACAGAGCTGCTATCCGTTTACAGAACCATATCCATCTTTACACTGTACGTATCACCCAATAAATGTTTTAATGTATGGATCACATGCTAACTCTAGTTCATGTAAGGTTTTTGATTGTGTTTATATTAACTGAGTGTTGTCCTGCAATTAATCTGGTTAGATAAAAGGTATAATAAATAAAATATAAGCTTTTGTCATATTTCTCAAGCAGGAGAATAACAGAACACCAGTATCCGTAGTGTTGCCATCTTTTGGTTTCGGTCCAATATGGAGCAGTAAAGGAGCAGGGCTTTCATTCCATGGTAGTTTGACAGGACTGTGGCATATCCTTCACTCGTATATTACCAGTGGTGTCACTGTAGAGAGCTAGGTCCATTAACACAAATAAAACGAGAGACAGTAGCATAACGTTTTTTTCACTCTTCAAATGAGATGAGTTTGGCATGTTTCGACTGAAAAATATTTTCAGGCTTTAAAATGTACATAACATTTCTGCAATAAAGAATCATTAATGGGGTGGTATTTGGACACAGCATCCGTACTGAGTTGGCAGGTGGGGTAAAGTAATGCCTTGCACTGTCGCACCAGCCTGCAACATATTGCACCCTGTGGTCAAAGAGATATAAATTACAACTGTCAAGGCCAGGTGAAGTGGGACACAACATCCAGGCTCTTGGCTGTAATAATGCTTAATAATGACCTGCAGATGACCCTACTTTTCTGTATGGGTATTGTTGGTCCTAAAGAGTGACCCATGCTGACAAGCCTTCCTCCTCAGATCCCCCTCAGAGCCTGACTGAGTCTGTTTTTAAAGGCAGGATCCCACCTCTTTTTCTACCAAACAATAGCAGGATAAGACACCCTGTGATGTCTGTTGAGTAGCTCAGGAAGAGGTCTTTATTTTGACAAGCTCACTCCTAAGGGAAAAAGAATGGGCAAAGGTGGTTAACCCAGATCCCCCTTCATGGGAGAAATTCAACAAACATGCTCCACAATACCTCTCATTCCAAAGGATAGTGTTCATGTTCATATGTTACATGAAACACTGCCGAAAGGCATGTTGCTGTTTTAAACATGGATCCTGTGTTAACTACAGAGCCAATAATTCACGTTTTGCCTATCTTCAAAATAAAATGAATCCCTTATCATAACAATTTGATGTGGATGAGTTGTGCTCTTCTATATCTAGTATTACATATTGTAAATAGTTAAAACATAGTGATGTTATATTATTATCATCGACTTTTTATGTCAGAGCCAAAATGTGTTTGCTTAGGTCACAATAAAAAAGCTCAGCATCTAAGAAAATGTACTGTGTCTTACTACCACTATAAGCACAACAGAGAGTCTGAGTGAGTTGGAAGCATCACTTCACAAATAGTTTATCTATAGCTAGTGGACTACTGCTTTATCAAGTGGTGGAAAATGATGTATTATCATGTTTATGATGTATTTTTAGCAGACTTCATAGTTTTCTTTCTGGACATTGTCCGCCAGGTTCAGGGAGAAGTGTCCGCCAGGTTCAGAGAGAAGGTTAAGAGTGTCGGCAGTGGTAAACATTCTGCTCATGTAACTGAGCCTCTAACTAGTTTCCCATCTATATAAATACATTTGTTCGGCTCATAATCTGGCTAGTGAATGATGCCTCTACAGATACTAAAACCCTATATGTTAGAACATCTTCCATTTAAGATTTCCACAGAGAAACTTTTATTTTAGTAACAAAGTGATACTCCTCAATAATAAAGCTGACTTTTTCCTGGCTGATGATTTAAAACAAACATTACATTATAGTGTACACTGACAATATTTTGCTGGAATGACTTCTTGCCGTTAGTTGCCACAATTGCTTTAATTATTTCAGAATTCCCCAAAATTCATACCCAAGTGCTTTAATAAACAACTGGACTCTATTTCCATTATTTTTACTGATCTGCAGATAGTACTGATCTACAGATACCCATGCTGCCAAGTATGGGCTTGACACATCTAACTAAAACTTATTTTCAAAGGCATTAGGTAATATGTTTCAAAGCATTATTACTTTTCTTCGGTTCCTCCAACTGCTGAGTATGGTGTATTCTTTTGAATATTTAAATATTGAAAAAAAAAGTTTTTGAACAATTGACCTACATTAAAAGTTTGATTTCTGTCTTTTGTGTTTTAAATGAAATAATTGATGATAAAGAACAGATTTTTTGTCGCCTTTTTCTCTGAACTTTATCATGGGTGCCAATAATTGTGGAGGGCAATGTATGTACCTATAGCGTAAAAGGCTTAAACTGAATGTGAACAAAGTACACAAAGCTCATAAACAGACGCCTGAATGAAAGGATAATCTTCAGTCCTAAATCTTAAACAAACATCTCTCATGTAAAGGACTATATAGTGAAGAAATGAATGCATACATAATTTAGCCTGTCCCTTGTGCTTGTTTAAACATCCTGCTTTAAATTGTCCAGACGATATGGATCTGTAAGAGAGAAATGTTATATTGTGTAGTTACAGCTGAGTACAAAGTCAAGCAGTCAACAAGTCGACCTGTGAAAACCTGATTACAGTTGATGACTGATCCTGTTTCTGCACCGCTGATGCCCGGTCGATAACTGCACGTGTCTCAGCCAATACCTGTTTAGGATCAACATCAACAGGGCTTCGGGAACACGCTATCACACCTGGAAGGTCAATGTTGTTTGTCTTTATCGACAACCACACCCCCTTGTTGGTCTCCTGCAGTAATCCTGCCTGAACAATTTTCACCATGAAATTTGTCACAAAAATGAACTAATTCATAGTTTCCATTAAAGAAATGTCAATTCTGATAAACTTCATAGGGATCTTTTTTTCCAGCTATGGACTAGCTTCAATTGGAAGTTAGAGTCCATCCAGAGCAATAAAATAAAAAATCTGTTGACCTTTAGAACACAACCATTCTGAGCCAGGCTCTACTCAGTCTGCAGCCAGACCTTAAAGTCAAACTGGGAACTGAGAGAAAGCTGCCAGAGAAGTGTAGAGCTGTAATGCTAGCTAATGGGCGGTGCGTGGGCTTGAGGGCTGGGGAGACATGCAGCTCCTGGATGAGCCAAGGGCACTGTGGCTATGATTGGAAATGGACTAGACACCCTTCTAAAGTCACCGGTTACAGAGTGAGTCACCACCACAGGGATGTTCATTTCTTTTGTTTAGTCTTTGTTTTAATTTAATTCTAGAGAACTATTGAGATCTGGGCCTCATTTCCAAAGGTTGTCTGAGGAAAGTTCACACTTTTTAAAATAAAAAAATGACCATACTAACAACATAGTGATTGTAACTGACTGCAGTTACAATCACAGAAATCACAGATTATTTATTAATGAATGCCAATAAGATGGCCCAATCAAAAATAGAATCAACACAGTGAGAATTGCTGAAAATATGAATACGCAAAGGGGCAATGTTTAGAATCCTGCTTCTATAGTTCACAAGACTGAATTTTAACAACAGTACAACTTGTCACATCCTCCCATTACAGTACCTTACCGAATGTGACCAGAATATTATTACCTAGTTTAGGGTTGTTTAGGATAGGGAGGATAATATTGAACATGTAATACTGAATACTGAAAATTTGGAGACTACAAGTTAATGCCAATTTACTGACTGGCAAGAAAGTTTAAATAGGCACTAGGCAGTAATTAGTTTGAAACAGCATGAAACCTGAACAGCTACTTTCTGTTCATTTATACACTTCTCAAAATAATTTAGGGAACACTTAAATCATGGTCTCATCTGGTCTCAATGAATGAATTTCATCATGGCAACTCATAATGTGACTCAGTAGTGTGTATGGCCCCCACATGCCTGTATGCCCTCCTGACACCGTCTCATCTGGGCATGCTCCTGATGAGACGGCGGATGGTGAGGGATCTCATCTGGGCATGCTCCTGATGAGACGGCGGATGGTGAGGGATCTCATCTGGGCATGCTCCTGATGAGACGGCGGATGGTGAGGGATCTCATCTGGGCATGCTCCTGATGAGACGGCGGATGGTGAGGGATCTCATCTGGGCATGCTCCTGATGAGACGGCGGATGGTGAGGGATCTCGTCTGGGCATTGTGATAGAAATTTGAAATTGTGTAGCAATATAATGATTCAATGTTTTATTTTATATTACAATGGCAGTTATGAGTTTATATAAATTTCTATGGTGGTTTCATTTAGTATGCTGTGACCTAGGTCAATGAGTAATTAACAGACCTCTGGGTTCTCTGTTTATCTGTTGAAGAGATCAGCTTGACTAGAGGATGACCT